>CABEEJ010000496.1:52902-73144 GCA_901482245.1 Timema douglasi | reverse complement strand
CCCCCCCTCCCCCCAATTGTTTATGTGTGCGGTTACACACGCCTTAGACCGGACCTGTTATGGTGAATGCATGGTAGAAGAGAGGGGGTTCTATGAGTTTCAACCTCCCAACCCCTGAAATTTTCCGAAGTTTTTCATAAGAGGTTTAAAGATGACCTTGAATCAAACTTCATTCACTTAAAAAAAATGGCCACGGAAGGACCATTTACTTAGCTTCAAGAGACATTTAATTTTCAACCAATTTTCAGGTGAATCTCACTCCAAACGCCTACTAGATGCATCCAATTTTTAAAAGAAATAACCGAAGGCGGTCACTTCAAGTAATTTCCATACACAAATCATATGAAAAACACTAGTTGGGGAAAGACCATTTTCAATAGCTTCCGAGGGTATCTAATTAAAAAAATAAAAGCCAAGCAAAGACCATTCGAAGTAGCTTCAAAGCGCATCCAATTTTAAAGAATCTGGCCAGGACTTCTTAGAATAGCCTTTAGAAGCATCATGATTTTCAAAAGTTTGCCAAAGGAGGACTAATACTAATAGCATCTAGGAGTATCAAAATTTTTAAAAAAAACTCAGTTTTCCTATATAGCTGTTACGAGTATAAGTTTCAAAAATTCCCCAAATGAGGACCACTAAAAATAGATTTTAGGAGCCATCATTTTTGTAACATTAACTTGGGGAGAGGAGGGTGGAAAGTCCCTTAAAACTCTTTTGTTAGTTGCCCCTCCTCTTTTACACAAATAAAGTTCCACCCTTGTTGTTTAAAATAGCAGGGTTTAGTAGTAAGTCTTAACATCATGTCATAAACTTAAGATTTCGAAACTCTTCCCCAGTATAAATTCTCCCTGCGTCCATGTGGGAGTGCCATTTGTTTCACGTGCTAAAATCCTGGATGTTTTGGAGAAGCGAACCACAAACCGGAGAAAACCTGTGGCCTGGCAAATACCTCGGCAATCAGGAGCTCAACGTCCTTCTTGTCGCGTCAAATCGCTTTTGGAAACAAATTACCTTGTTCCAAAATGGATCGCCACGGGTCAGTTAGCGTCTGTCTGTTATGAGACTCATAAGCTACGTATGATGGTCTCTCCGCGTCGTTCGTTGCTCGTGTATCCTTATCGCAAGAGAACAATTAACTTGATGACACGATCCGGTTGTCACTTGGAACAAAGGCATACGTTTGATAGTGACGGTTAGATAGAGACTCGATCTCAACAGGGTGGACAGCACGAACAGAAGGGATTATAATTAAGTCAGCTACCACATTATCCTCAAGTGAATGTGAGGAATGCCATGCCTCCACCGTGGTTCGGATTCCACGTTCAACTGTAGTATGTCCTCCATTTCATCTCGCATTCTACCTACGACTACACATAAGCGTAAGTACGTATAGCCAGAACGGGTAGTAAGACGCGGTAATAATAATAATAATAATAATAATTCATGTGAATGCGATAGGGGTTTCTCCCAGATGAATTTGATTATGACATCACTAAGAACATCTTTGAAGACAACAACCATACCTGGTCTTTTATTTATAAGAATATTCGTTTATTTAATCCCCCCCTACCCCCCACAGGTACGTTGACTCATGGCTTGTTTCAAGAGGGCATTTTGCCATAGACACTCAGAGTAAGGAAAGGTCAAGACTCTATAGAGTCATTGGATATGATGAAAACATGGAACGTCTGTGGCGTTGCTGCTGAAATAGACAGTCTTTTCTCTCTCTTATTATGTATATAATAGCCTATGTGTGTTTTTAATTCGAAATACATCTGTAAATTAAAACCATTTGTTTTGTGCAATATGTGACTTTAAATTTCTAATCGCTCCTCTCATTCCCGTTTGTATAGTAAAACTAATAGTAAAAAATCAAAATTAAACTAAACATCTGGTGAGCATTTGCATTAAATTTAATTTTAAAATATTCAAACAGTCACATGATGATAAATTTTAAAACATATTCTTCTGTTTTTAGAAGAAAATAATGTCTTAAAAAATGTATTTTGAAGCTTAATAATTTTTTTTAATTTGAGGGACCCCAGACCCCCGGTAGTGCGTTGCGGTATCTAAAATTTTAGAAATAAAATAATATATATATTTGTGTGTGTGTGGGTGGGTGTGTGGAGAGTGTTATCCAGGACGGGTAAAGCACAGAAAAAAACATAATTCGGCCATATTATGGGCACGAATCACCTTTTAACAGAAACTGATAGTTTTTCTCATCCGCTATGGCCTATGCCATTTTGAGTGCATTTTATCTAAATATCTTCCCGACCCATAAAAAACCTTGAGATTAAAATTTAGACTGTGTAACCTTTGCATCAGTAAAAATACATGCTAGAACCCCTATGAAAAATTTTACGCTAGTATATTATGAACATTCAATAGCGATAATTTAAAATTTTACAAGTATAAACGGAAAACATCACATGTTCTGGCTCCTCCTTTAAAAAATGTGTTTTGTTAAGATTTGAAAAAATTGCAATCCTAAATACTGATTTTATTCTAATGTGGGAAAAACAAATAAATAATATTATAAAATTGCCCAATGGAACCTGAGATAATTATGGCGGAACCAGGTCTTGAAAATCACTCTTTTAAGGCGTTACTATCCCAAAATACTGGAATGCCGATGATAGGGGATCAGGTTTCGAATCCTTTTAGGATCGGCTGGGGGTGGTTTTTCTTACATGGTTTTACACACACTCGACCTAAATACGGCTACTAGTTCAGATTCATTCCACATTCATCCTTAACACATTAGCGTAATTAGTACATATTATGTGTATCGCCCGAACTTGTCGTGAGACGCAGTGTTGAATTAAAAACAATGTGTATAACGCATCAATTAAAAAAAAACACTTTGTAGGACTAAAGAGAAAAGGTGTGACACCTTTTCTCTATGGTTGGACTTTCCACGACGTCAGTAATAGCAAGGCGTTGAAAGTTGATCCCTTCGTGTCCGATGATATAAAAGGCGATAATTCGGGGGGCCTGCAGAAGATACAAAGATAAGTTCCCTGTCCCACACTTCACTTAGCTGCATGTTTTCAAGTACAGTAGCCTCATGACTTCTTTGGTGCTGACCGACAGCTGACAGTTTTAAAAAGTTACCAGACCAAATTACGTATCCCTACGCCGAACCAAATGATCTGCAAAAACATGTGTTTAGCTTCTATCAAAAGTCAGCTGTGAGCTGTCAGTCAGCACCAAAGAAGCCATGAGGCTACTGTAGATCGCGAACAGCGGGTGTTAATCGTCTGTCAAAACGCTGACACCATTTTGTAGACAACTAAAGTAGGCCTAGCTTTATTTTACGGATTTATTGTACAAGTTTTGGGAAAGTTAACAACAAGAGATGCTGAGAGCGTCCACGAGAGTTTTTTTTAAAAGTAAGTTATTTGTACGCTTTTGATCAACAAAATGTTCTAAGATAAGCACGATTGGGGACCACTTTACTTTTTTTTTAATGGCTACGTAAAAGATTAAGATGTTTATATCATTTAATTATAAAACTACAATAAGCCTAAATAATTGATTTTTTTTTTCGCCGCGTCTTATCCTTTTGCGTTATACGCGTGAATATTAACTACGCTTATGTTAATAACAGCATTTTAATTTAGATAAAAAAACAAAACTGTACATCCGACAGATTTCCCCCTTCATTGGCCAACTAATGTAACACGCGTGACGCGTTAAACCGCGGTACCTCTGAAACTGGTAATAAATATAAAGTGGTTCTAGTAACAAATACAATGAGAGGTCCTTAACTATGTTCTATCTTTTTTCAAACAGAACTTTGCTACCCCATTGAGTACAAATTAACGCTCTCCCAGTTAAAAAAACAAACAAATTAAAATGAGTTTAAAAAATGACACCTGGAATCTAACCCGGGACCTTTGGCTTAATGCGCCAATACTCTGCCACTGAGCTATCTAGGGTACAAAGGTCCTGGGACCGATTCCCGTGTCCAGGTGCCATTTTTAGATTAATTTATATGGACAGTGCTGTAATTACAATGATTTGCTACCTTTGTGTTGATATTAATAAAAAAAAAACTTTAATTATTGCTTCAACAACCTTAAAATTTAGAGCTGTTCATTCGTTTCGGTGGCCTCGTGGTCTAACGCACTACTCTCTCAGTAGACTATACTGACGATGACGGAGATATCGAGGTTTGAATCTCGCTCGGGTGAACTGTTGGGGATTTTTCCTAAATGGTTTTCCACTCTCCCTCCACGCAAATGTGAGCACACTTTCTCTCATAACTTTTTTTTATCAATAAAACCATTAGCGTAATTATTAATACTTGAATGTATAACCCGAACGGTTAAAAAGACTCTAAATAAAGAGCTGTGCTTTTTCCCCCTCAAATTAAATGGCGTCACACCAAAGATGCGATATTTATTCGTGGAATTGTCAGGTTGTGGCATCTTCGCGAGGTCCCAGGAAGTGAGAGCGCCATAAACCCTAATTTCACCCGGGAGAGAAGTGAAGGTAACATAAAACATTAAATTTATGATCACATGACATCTTGAAACCTAGGGTCAACGAACTCGTTTTGGCAGATACAAAAGTGACCCAGACGTTCCGTTCTGTCTTCCGTTTATTTCTAAATACTGCAACTAATGGAAGTGATGGCATCTTTATTTCACGTCTATTGACATTTTATATATGAAAATGTGTTTTAAACAACAAAATTTAAAGAACTGACATTCTTGTCAATTTGCCTTCATGGATGTAATAATTATGATCAAGTTTAACATAGACAATAATCAACCATTCTGACAGTTCTAAAGTAACCAAGTATATTTCATCTGTTCTGAAGCTGTCACTTGTCAGAAATTGACAGTAAGACACGCCCCCTTTATTCCGAAGGGTATAAATATGACCGTTAAGGCCATACGTCCAGAATTTTTTTTTTTCGTCATTCAAAAGAGTTTTATTCAATGAAATGTTACACACCAAAAATGTATTTTTAACTATTTTTATTCAAGAGCTATAAGGGTAAGAAGCTTCAATTTTTACGTTTTGCAAATCCATATACAAGCCACACTTTTTGGAATAAAATTTTGAAAATTAAAATTTAGTATCTTTAATACTACACCTATTTGATAAAGCTGGGATTTTACCGTAGGTATAAGCACACTCTATATAAATATACTTAAAGTTCCCTTAAAATCAACACATTTCAACAATTGTTTATTAATACTAATTCATCTATGAATATTAAATATCAGTATTCATGCAATTTATAGATGTGTATACTTAAGATAAAAAAATATATTCAGATTTAAATATGCAACGTTTTACTGAATAAATTGATTTACGTATGTCATAAAAATATGCACTGAAATTTCAAGTTGGCTCATGGGATCAAAACTTTTTAGGGAAGTGTAGCTTAGGCAACAAGAACGAGCGATAGCCCGCCTCCACAGCCCACGCAAGACACAGCGGCTACTCCAGCTGTATTATCACAGAAACCCAAGTAATCTGCAGTCCATGCGAGATTTATGTTTGAACAGTCTCTTGAAATAATTAGCCTCATATTATAGTAATGTTGATCTTTTTATCACTGCCGGGGTTTTTTCATTGTTGAAACATGTTGTAGTGGTTTTTAGATTTAGGTTTTATTTGTGATCACTGTGAACTGTAAAGAAACCATATATAAATATATATATATAATTATTAAAATAATAAACAATGGCACCATCAAAACTTGGAAAACGTCAAGCTTCAAAACCAAGAAAAAGGAACAAAAAGGCTAGAGCTATGAAAAGGAGACTTTGTTTGAAGAAGCTTTCCATTGAAAATAACATAGAAACTCAAAGGTAAGTCTTTACTATAAGACGTAGGGTGACCTGGCGATCTAAGGGTAAGGTGTCAGACTTCTGTGCTGGGGGTCCGGGGTTCAATCCTCGGTCCCGGCACAGATTTATCTGATTACCAAACCCTTCCTTCACTTCTGACAAGACAACTTGTGAATGTGGGGAATGCCAGGCCTCCACGTTAAACTGTAGGTCCTCCATTTCATCTCACAATCACCCTACCATTACACATTAGCGTAAGTGCGTATAACCCGAACGGGTAGTAAGACGCGGTGCTAATAATAATAATAATAATAATAATAATAATAATAATAATAATAAACTATAAGACGTATAGGTCTAGTGAATGATCTTCATGTATTACATAGGCTATATAATTATTTTTTATATTAAGGGTTTTCCAGAATCAGTAACACTGAGAAAATACAATATAATAAAGAATAAATGGCTGTAAGCAATTGCCCAAGGTTTCGACATATTGAACATCAAGAATGATTAAATAAATAGTTATAGGGCATATATAACTTTCACCTAAACACTTAAAAGTATTTCTTACATCCATTTTATTAAGATTTTTTTTAGTAATTTAGGCAATTTATTTAGTGTTTTAAATTTATTATCTATTGGAACTAATTTATTCATTATTAATACACAAACATACATTTTTTATGTAACTTAAATTGGAAAAACTTAATACTCTGAATACATTAATGTATGGAAACAATAGTTTCACGATCTTCACTTGAGGAAACACTTCAATTATCTTCAAATAGGCCTAAATTATGTGTGTTTTTAAATGCAATTTATATTAATAATCAGAGTTAAGAATATTTCTACTGTCAGTCAGAGCTTAGCTTAGATTAACATTAACATTTTGTGATTATCTACGTTTTAAATCATCTGGAAAATTTTCTTCAGATTTGATAGGGCTAGGTTCTAGATAAATATAATGTGCGCATAAATGGTGATAATATAATCACGAGTGTTTATATATTCTTATTTCACTTTACCTAAAGTAGCTAACGCAAAAAGTCAAGTGGTTCTAAAATGGTTACAATCAAATGTATATTGTTAAAATATCTGATAGTTTTATGAATATGGCAAGTTTCCACAGTTAAGGTCATTCGACCATCAAAATTTTATTGCATTATTTTAATATTTTATATTTTAACTCTTAACAAATGTAGGAGATATACATGTGGTGTATATATCATTTGCTAAAGACATTGTAGCTCCCTACGTGTTGTAGTTGATAAGGAACTTTATCATACATTTAAATCTACCATAAAGAGTTTTGGCTTGAATTAAGGCTACCTTAAATAATTACTAATGAATATCAACACATAAGCTGCAAATAATTTTAATCATGGGAGTGTAAGTATGGTGGAGAATACAATTTAATTAATTTATATTTGTTGAAAAATGATACCTGCACACTAGAATAAAATTGATTCCAGGATCTTAGCGCGTCAATGTTCTAGCAATGAGCTATCCAGGATTTGTGGATGGAGAGATAGATTAAAGTATATTTAAAATTAA
Organism: Timema douglasi; assembly: GCA_901482245.1. Classification (NCBI taxonomy): domain Eukaryota; kingdom Metazoa; phylum Arthropoda; class Insecta; order Phasmatodea; family Timematidae; genus Timema; species Timema douglasi. Next base: position 65,774 of record CABEEJ010000496.1, on the reverse strand, counting down.
GATTTATGTGTTCTTAATTAGGCCTACTACATAATAATTATATAAGTTGTATACAGTAGATAGAGAAAAATGTATATTTAACAATGAGAAGGTATTTTACGCCTTGTATATGATAATAATTATATACAAACTTAATAAGCATGTATTATATTATATTATTATATCACCGATACAAACACATTTATGGCCAATCAGATGTATGTGCTCCTTCATATTACAGAAAAGAAAGTGATTCAGAATATATGTCTGGAGTAGAAGAACTTCCATTATCACCACCGGAACAAGTTATGTGGTTGGATAGCTCCACCTCTAATCCAAATAATACTGTTGATAAAGACAACAATCAGTTACAAACTCCTTTCATTATTAGACACCATAAGTATTCGGATCTTGAATTGAGTGATTCAGAACAGTCCAGTAGTTTTTCAAACAAACCTTCCAATATGGAAGATAATCTATCAGAAAATAATAATATTGAAAGTGAATCTGAAAGCGATTTGGCAGAACTTTATATGGAAAATATGAAAAGTGAAGATATAGGCCTAATTTCTGGAAACAGAATAATAAATTTACCTTATTTTTTAAAACAAATTGAAATTATCAATCACCACCCAAATGTATGCACATTGGGGCGCTATGTTCTCAAAAAAGAAATTAAAAATGGTTTAGAGTTTAAATTGAAATATCATTGTGACAATTGTGAGCGAACATATATTGTTTCATCAGTCCCTTCAGAACACGATAACAACATTAATGATGCATTGGTTTGGGGAGCTCTTTCCACAGGAATAGGCTACTCACAGGCAGAAGAGCTGATAAACATAATGGACATTCCAATGATGAGTGGAAAAAAATTTCGTAAGCACGAATTTAAAATTGGAGAGGTAAGTTAATATATGCAAATTAATGTAAAATGCATACATAACTTCTTATCTAATTAATGATCAAATATAATTATTTTCAGCATAGTATAAAAACGGTTTAGTAGTTATGAGGTTCAAATCAAATCTGCTTTGTCTATAAAACCGGCGATTTTTTCCTAGTAATATAAATACCAACAAATGTTATTTACAAATTACTAACATATTATTTAGATACTAGTTATATTTTAACATAAACGGCTCATTTTCCTTTGGTAATCATTGTTTGATTGGGCCAATATTTTGTCTGGAAATTTTAATTCAATGAAATATACTGAGTATATTTATTTCAGACATGGGAACAATATTTGTATCAAAAAATGAAAGAGAATGGCGAAATAGAGAAGAAATTAGCACTACGGAAAGGTCACGTCAAAGATGGCCTACCATTCATTACTGTAATTGGAGACGGGGGTTGGTGCAAAAGATCATATGGTCATGGAATGAATTCCAAAGCAGGAATTGTAAGTTAAGTTTTGAAGATATCCGGTTAGACCATCCAACTAAATATTAAAAAGTCATAGATAGATTCCTGGCTGGGTCGAAATTCTAGCGTTGTGAAATATAATGTTCCCTTTATGGTAAATTAATATTGTAGGCCTACCTGATATCATTTTACTATATTAATTAACCAGGGAAAATTTCTAACAGCAGGTTCATTGACATAAAAAACGCAAAAAAAACTATTTTGAGTCAAATAAAATCTCACTTAATGACTAATCATCTATCTTATTTGAATTCTAAGATGAGGCCATTAGTGCTAGTGTGTATGTTGGATTTACTTTCCTAAAATAGCTCTTTCAAAGAAAACTCACAAAAAATACTATAAACTTATGATTAGTTTAACAGTGCTATTAGTTATTAATTATATGATAATCTTGTATAATGCATGCTCACGTAGACCTTATACAAACTGGTTTAATCCGAACAGTTCAACCACCTTTATTTTACCATAGATCAAAGTATAAATTACGAATTTATGTTAGTGAAAGATAACTTTAATAATTATTGTCTAAATGAAATTTTAAGATAACTACCTTTAGAAGTAGCGATATCCGAGTGCCGTTGACACATTTACAGGATACTATTATGGCGTTAAACATCAAACAAAGGCGTGAATAACTTTTAAAATACTAGGCCGTATACAATAATATTAGTTTTATCAGATCCAAATTGCTTTCAAAGTGATTTACTTAAAAAAAATCCGATTTTCCTTAATTTTCATAGCTGCTTCGGTGGCTGCATGTTTTAAATCCTGAATACGCAATAGAATAAACAAACAATGACGGAAATATCGAGGTTCGAATCTTGATTGGGCGAACAGAGGGTGGTTTTCTCTAAATGGTTTCCCACTCTCTCTCCACATAAATGCGGGTATAGGATGATTTATTATTATTATTCCCCTGGGAGGATTATGTTAGTTTACTAGGGCCCGTTGTATTTTTTCACACACCGTGATAGTATATAGATAGTTCTTATATATAAATATTTTAAAATTCTATAAATTTAATTTTTATCACCATTTTTTTGTTTTGTTTCAGGGTGTAATTATTGGGGCGGAAACAAACAAAGTTCTATTTTTGGGAGTACGCAATTCATTTTGTTCCTTTTGTGCTCATCACAAAGAAAATAAAAAACCCATACCCGATCACATATGCTATAAGAACTACACAGGACCAGCAACCGGAATGGAACAGGAGATAATTGTTGAGGGCTTCAATCAAAGTGTACAGCAACATGGACTAGTATATCTCAATTACATCGGGGATGGAGATTCAAGTGTGTATGCACGTTTGCAGGAGAGGGTGTCGTACGGTCGACACATACAAAAAATTGAGTGCTCTAATCACATTACTCGAGCGTTCAGTGATGGGCTTCATAAGCTTGCTGCCAACACGTCCTACGCCTTAGAAGGAAGAAAGATATTAACAGAACATGTAAATGGAGTAAATCGCATCGAGCGCTTAGTCAAGGGTGTGAGGACAGCCATTGCGGAAGCCTCAAAATTGGACGACCACTTAGAGTCGTGTAAAGTTCTCAGACAAGATCTTTTTAATGCTTTAGATCATGTGTGTGGGAAACACGATTACTGTCGAGGGACTTTTTGTCGAAGGAAGGACAGCGAAGAAGAAAATGTCCTTTCACGACTGGTATCAAGTAATTTGATTTGTCCTATTAAGAAGCTTATGGACAGATTAATTCGTAATTCAGACCGTTTGGTTTTCAACAAAACAACAAACCAGGCAGAGAGGTACGATCTTTTTTTTCGCTAAACTAGCTAACAAATTAAAATACGACACTTTATTAAGTTTACTTAGATATTTAATTAATATTTAGGTTCACCGAAGGCAGGGAGATTGAGTGTTGATCCCGGACGGATGCACTGAGGGTGGTTTTATCCTAAATTATTTCCCACTCTCTCTCCACGCTAATGTGGGCGCACTTACTCTAGATTTAACCATCTTAATCCCTAACCCTTAACCATAGTTAGTAAGTATTTGTATAACCCGAATGGGTATTAAGACATGGTACTTAAAAGTTAGCTTAGGTTAGCTGGATAAAGCTATGTTTTAACAAATATGAGGGTCAAATTTGCTCATAATATACTGAAACTTATTTTTTGAGCCTACACCCACAACATTTTATGAAACAATAAATCCTGTTTTTTTTTAGATTAATGAGCTTAGTGTCAAAGGCTACAGGTGGTAAAAGGGTTGACTACGCCAAACGCGGTTCATACAAACGAAGGGCTATAGGAGCAGCAATATCTCATTCAGCTGGTCCAGTGTGGCATTTGAGTCCATGGAAAAAAATGTCAGGAAAAAGTCCCGGAAAAAGTTTCAAGAAATTATGTACACGGAGAGAAAAGATTAGATCTGATCTCAACAAAAGGTATACTTTATCAAATAAAGGTTCCAAGAGAAAAGGAAAAAGCTCTTGTTCTTTTGATTTTGATCACGGACCAGAAGCTATTGAGCCAGACATGCCTTCAGATGAAGTAACTAATCAAATCGAAAAACTTCTAAAGAAAATGGCAGAAGAAGTCGATTCGATAGAAAAACGAGAAGCCCTTGAGAGAAGTACAGTGGGTCAACATGATAATGCAAAATGGCGTGGTGCAAGGCTTGACCGCCTAACCGCTTCAAGTTTTGGTGCGGTAGTTCGGCGTCTGGAAGCTACACCTTGTCATAATTTGGTGAAGAACATTCTTTTTCGGAAGGAACTCCACAGTGAAGCCATTCAATATGGGCGTCTTCACGAAAAGGATGCACTAAAGACATACGAAAAGATTAAAGGTATTAAAACGGAACCATGTGGTTTATTTATACATAAAGACGTAGCTTATTTGGGTGCAAGTCCTGATGCTTTGGTTGGTGCTGACGGCATAGTTGAAATCAAATGTATCCCTTCGATTGGCAGTGGAAGTTTTAAAGACTCTATTAGGAATGGGAAAAAAAACTTATGCTTGCAATTAAAAAGTGACCAACTAACATTGAAAACCTCTCATGTGTATTATTATCAAATACAAGGGCAGTTAAACATTACCGAGAGGAAATTTTGTGATTTTGTTGTTTATGCTGAAAACGATATCTATATTGAGAGAGTTTTCAAAGATATAAAACTATGGAATGACACGATGCTGCCCAAACTACAAAGATTCTATTTACATTGTATAGCTCCTGAGATTATAGATAGTCGAATAAGACGAAAAATGAGATGCAGAGATCCTGCCTACATCATGGAAGCTCAGACTTCCAGAAAAAATAAAAAACTTGAGGATATGAGGTAGTAGTGTTTCAAATTCAATACTTCAGCTGGGCTACTAAGAATTTTTTTTAAATATCAGAATGGGTTGTTTATGATTATAGATTTACTGTGTAGAGAGAGTTCAACAAACATTGTGAACATTGGATTTAAAAAATATAACCTTTTTGAAATTTCTCTCAACTACAAGGATCACAATAAAATAAATTAAGTTAAAACATTTCTCTAGAGAGAAAAACAACATATTTCTCCATAAGTTTGTTGTGCCAATATTTTGTAAAAACTATATACTATTTTATCAATTAAATTTATACTAGACTATTATTATTACTATTATTATTTATCCAGAATCACAAAGTCAAAATATTAAAAGTATTTAGAAAGAATCCAGCAATTCGCAATTTCTAAAAGGGTTGTGAAACCATAATAACATTCATGTAGGCCTGTTAGGTTGGTATTTTAATTCCTAATATTATTGTTTATAATTTATTACTGTAGTTTTCGGTGTTTGTACTCTAAAAATTTAACTTTGACATATTTTTTTTTAAATAATAACTTGTTTAATCATGTACGTATTATGATATTTTCATTTTAATTTTACATAAAAACCAACTATACATTTTACAGCTAGCCGTAAGAAACTAAGCAAGTTACATTTTATAAAAAATTAAACTTATAATTCTAAAATAATTTCCTACGGTAAATTTTAATTTTGACAGAATTTAATAAAGTGTTTGTTTTTAAACTCATGTTATTTGTATGTTTGTTAAACTTTTAATAATATACCTTATTCTCATTAGTGAATCTATTATAGTAACTACTCTTAACAAATCTAAATTGAATATAAATATATTTATATTTCTTAAATGGGTGTATTCTTGATTTTTTTTTAATATTTTGAATTTGGTATAGGTTTTTAAAATCATTCATGTAAAGATAATGTGCATGTAACTATTTTAATCTATAGTATATAAACCTTGCCCCCTATATCATGGGGTTTATGTAAAATTGTGAATTACTGTGGGATTTCTGAATCTCTCCATATTTTTTACTATTTTCTTTACCATAACATAAATAAACACTCCTTCTAAAAGTCACAATGTAATGATATAGTGTTATTTTCTATACCAGTACTTCACTTCTTGTCACACGTCCGGTATATCCACCTAACTTAACACCACGTCATACTACCCGTTCGGTTTACACGTTTATGTAATAATTACGCTATGTTCTTAAATCAAGTACAAACACAACACCCCCCAGTCCCTAACCGTTGACTCATAATCTGCTACTGTTTTTGTTTGTAGGAGTGAAAGTTGGGGGGAAGGGTTACTGGCTGTGGCTCGTGGTGAAGTCTCTGAATGGAATTATCAATTTTCTTAATATTAAAATATTTTATTTAAATTAGTTAATAATGGCACTTGGACACGGGAATCGAACCCAGTCGGTACCTTTGGCTTAGCGCGCCAGTGCGCTACCACTGAGTTATCCAGGATTCAACCTGTACCCAGAGTCCTTCTTCCCTTACCCTGTAAACCACCCTTAATTTTAGGTTTATAAATCCAGTTACAAAAACTCCTCGAGGAAAACTTATTAAAACCCTAGATACGAAATTTTATCCCAATCAGTAAAACGGTTTCGGCTTTAGGCTGAGATTCAGACAGACAAATAGACGGAATCGCGAAAACTATTTTTTTATGTTTCATGGAATCATGAAACGTCGACATTTATCAAAATCTAAATTTTTTATGATTACAATACTTCTTTCTCTAAAAAGTCGAGATAAATGAAATACTAAGCTATTTGCTATGATAACAATTATATATTTAATTTACTATTTTGTAATAAACTAATGACTAATCACATCAGGAGCAATACGTTGTTGTAGACTATCTAGATGAATGTCTAGAATATTGTCACCATAACTAGAATTTAAATACATACATTGTGTCCAGAAAAAAAATTCAAGATGAACTGAAAATAAATTTGTTTTGTAGGTAGCGGGAACATCCCATTTATTCAAAAGTATAAAAGAGACAAATTTAAAAATGAGGCTCTAGAAAATGAGATTGTATAAATAGAGTGAAAAAACTAGGTGTGGTAGGCACTAGCCAGCACAAACGTAGCATAAATGCTGGGTGTTTTCAAAAACTAGGTGTCTAGAGGTCGGGTGGCCAACATTATACACATTACATCCCAGTCCTCTCTCGCTACTCATTTTCAAAGCTACAAGACAACTGTTATCAAACCCTAAGTTAAAACAGTTGACCCACGCAGTATCAGTTTGCGTCTGTGCCTCTGTGCTGAGTCAACAAGGCTGCTTGACGTACACTACGATAATAAAGCTGAAGTCATGTATCCATGTGAAGCTCTAGAGTTGCCAGTGGTAGTAATGCCCTTAATGGATTTGCACTTTGGTTCTATCCCATGAGCCACGCCATAGTGGAATGTAATGTTTTCAGGGTAGCCGAAGCTAATATAATTATGTCAATGTTGGCTACCCTGTTAGATTTTTTATATGTTCAAATGAGTGTCCCTTATGTTGAGCCGAATAGAACTACAAAAGAGAATTAAATTGGCACGGTTGTGTTTATTTATTAGATTTTTTTATTCTTTCCTGATAGCTTTGTTGACATCTTGTTTGTGGTTATAACTTCAGACGCGTGTGAGTATATTTTGGAATGTAAGCTCAGGTTCAAAATAAAATTTAAATATTCAATATTTATGCGAATCAACCCATATTCAGGACGTCTACATGTCATAAATTCAATAAAAACTCCACTAATAAGTTTTCTGGTCATAAATGTTGTGGGCATGGTCAATTTACTAACTAGTCTATTTTTAACACCTTTTCTACAGCCTAATTTGTATAGGAAGGTCCTTTTAGAATTATTTTTTTCTACGAAAATCGATCAAATGTTATTGTACTATTGGAATTATTTTAAAAGGTAGGCGTATTGACATCATTAATAGGTCATCAATCTTTCAATTGGTTTGCTGTTTGCCTATACTCACCTAATTTTTTTTTTTTACATCCTTGTACCTTCTGCCAACTTCGTCCGCTATCCGATTATTCTGGCCTATTGCTACTGTTTATGAAAAGTGACAGCTGCTGATTGAATGACTTGAGTATGAATACGTGAAAGTAGATCTAGCAACGTTTTTAGCTGTCATATAAGGCTCGTACTATGAAAGTTGGACTCAAAATTGTCATCTCTAGTTAAAAAAAAAATTATCTAAGGTATTTAACTTGCACTTTAATGAGCTGGTTGATTATATCACACGACTTATTAACTAACTCAAATCAAGAACAGACACAACATCCTGCCCCCTGACGTTAATTCATCACTGTGAAAGGGGGGGGAACCCACATTTCACCAATGACCCCAATGATAAATGTTTCGGCCATGCCAGGAATCGAACCCGGGACCCTTAGCTCAGAAGACAGGCACGCTACCGACTGAGATAAGTTGTTGAACGTCACCTCTCGTTAAAAGCGATAGGAGTAAACTCCTATTGAAGTATGAAAGTATTAAAGGTAGCTTTAGAATTGTCCTTAGTATACCGTGTCGACCAGATATAGAGATGAAATCACGAGCTCTGCGTCAGAAATCTTTGAACCACACTGGTTCTATCACTAATAGGTTTAAAACGAATGTATCCCAGTATTAATTGTTGGAATTAGTGTGTGGCCGCAAATCTGACTAATTGTCTCGCTGTGAAGTTTGTTGCTTATCTAATCAAGAGTACATTAGACCCGTGCCGGGCACTCCAAGGACGAAACAATTATTGACACCCTTGCAGCGCATGCGCAAAGCCATGGTCACGGCCAAGTCAGGCATCACTCGGAGCACCGTGAGTGGAAGGAGGATATGTGTGTGCATCATTTAGTTGGCTATGCCGCGAGAACGTTCCAAAAACCATGACGTCTACAAGTTAGAATAAACCGATTTTAAGAGTACTGTTTGAGATATTACCAATCAGATGTTGCGCTTAGCTTGAAAATTGACTAAACCGTGAACAATATACGAGTTTGGCGTTTACTGGAATGAACACAGTCTAAAAGTCGACATTTTTCACTCTGGAAAGTCCAGAAAACCACATGTCTCGGTTAATCATTCATGGATAAAAATGCCCGGGCTAGTAGCGAAAAATGTGTATTTGTGAATCGAATGATGTCACTTAACGGAGGAGGTCACAACACACATTATATTGGCATATGTATTTTAATCCTCAATCTTCTAATGACGGACAGCTCTTCCCAGGGAGGTTATAAACCCACATGGTTTCTTGCGTTTATGAATTTCTGCTAGACTATTCGAGTGCCTCAAATAATTTTTTTGCACTCAAATTATTTTTTTCATTACCTTAATATGAATACTCTTGACTCAAAAAATTTGAGTAGTATGCCCTTCAACTGATAATCTCGAAAATTTTGACTTCTTTGATATTCTCACTCAATTTCATACCCGCGTAGGTGGTTAAATGGTCTAAAAGGCGTCACTATTGTGTTATACTGGTTTAAATGTGATGAAAATATTAGGATTCAAATCTCAGTCGAATGTACCGATTGCGATATTTCCTAAGTTATTTTCCATTCTACCTCCACGCAAAAGCGAGTACACTTTCTCTAAATCCAACCTTCCTCATCCTAAACACGCCATCGTAATTAATACATCCGTATAACCCGAACGGACGTGGTAACAAAAAAAGTTTGAAAAACAAACATTTTTGCGGCCAACATTAATGACATTTTACTATATTTAGGATGTTATTGTATATATGTATTGATTAACACCCATTACTTACTGGTTCCAGCCTGTGGCCTAGGTCAGTTTTTATTCAAGCTATATATTTTCCATTACCGGCTGGCTAGTCCTGTCGAATGCCTTATAATATAACTTTTTAAAAAAAAGACCAGGACAAACACAATATCCAGTCCCCGACCGTTAATTCGTCACTGTGAAAGGGTAAATTCACATTTGACCACTGATAAAGTTTTCTGTCATGCCTAATATCGAACCCGAGACCCTTAGTTCTTTAGACACGCTACTGACTGGGCTAAGGTGTCGGATTGTACAAGTAGTAATTATATATTTAAAAAATAACGGCTCGGGGTGGCCACAAACCTGGAAAACAGGGAGAACCTGGAATAGTTAAAGAATTTGAAAGCTAAGAAAAAACTCAGGGAATTTGACCACGGAACAAGGAAAATTAGGCACTATTATTATTTTATCAAAACAAGAGAAACTTTTTTTTTGTTAACTCATTTCCATTAATGTTTAGTATAGAAATCACAGATAAAGTAAACTAATAACCTTCAGACACATTGTGCTGCTTTGATTGTTTTCTTAACCTGAACCAAGGTCATCTAATACACATGTGTGTAAACTTTGTTTAGATGAAACGGGAGGGCTCAATCAAATTCACGAGACGATATCCGATCAAGTGGTTCATTACGTTTTCACTTGCATGAATAATGAACAAAACACTAAAGCAACAACAATATTGTATATCTCCACTGTTCTGATTCGTTCTTAACAATACTTGCATTTGAGCCTGGCGTTACCCATCTTCGGGACTAACACCTTTGTCGACGTGCTCATCGGTGCAGGTCACAGACAATTAATATCAGTTCAAACATGTGTGCCATTGAAGATCGATACATACTTTGTGGTCAACAGTTATATAAACGGACGGGTAAAACATGACCAGAGAAATATAAAAGAATTGAATGGAAAATCTGGAAAAGTCAGGGAATTTGAAAAAGGAATATCTGTGGCCACCCTGCACCTGCATATACCCATGACTTTACTTATGAATACGTGAAATTGATTTCAGTAATTTTTGTAACAGTAAGATAATGCGCTTCCTACCATAATCTTACTTTAACTTTGCGGTTGACAAATACTTTCGTGTAATTTATTAGTGATATTTAACGTGCACTTGCTGAACCGACTGATCATATCAACGCGCGAGAATTTCTATGAGCGAGAGCGAAAGGGCCTACTACTTTTTTCTTGAAAAGTATATTCACTTTACCTCAAGACCACCGTTGATAAATCGTGACTTTGAGGTATACAAAGTTTGTCTCATCGTTGGCCTTTAATTTTTCAATTCCCCATAATTAGTACGTTTAAAACAAATTTGAAGTTGCTTCGCTCCAAAACTCGCAAAGACACGTGGCTAGTCAAGTGGCGGAGACGAACATCGAGGCCCGTAGGCAAGAACTTGACCAACTGGGTGCTTAGTAGACACTGGCGTGGGTTTGCTTGCGTCATCATTGGTTAAAAGGTGGAGCGGTCCACTAAGCATTCACTAACGTTCTTGCATACCGCTAGTGATGGGCATAATCGAATGATTTTAAGAATCGAATAATCATTCGATTCTTTGAACAATAATCGAATGAATAATTCGAATGATTTTGAGAAGTAGTAAAGACTCAGTAATAATCGAATATTTACTACTTCTAAAAGTAGTTACTAGTTGCTCATTTTGCTTTGGGTTACTATTCTCTTTACCCTGCTGTCGGCTCTCCCAACACGCATTCCTTTGCGTTTGCAGCTTATCAACCCTTTTTTATGACTGCATTTAGTTCCTTGTGACAGTGTCAAAGACTAAAGTACAGCCACAACAAAATACTATACAGTGAAAAAGTGAACGTATTTCTCAAATAAGTAGCTCGCAATTAATATAAATACTTTTGCATGCGATTAATAATTAAATAAGGAACATACGTATCCCCTTGTGTTTAAAAGAGTCGAAATAATTTACCCTTTAATGTTTCCTAAACATAACAAAAATATATAAGCTTACAATCGTAAAATTATTTCAGTGAATAAAATTATAATACGATTTGAATATTACGGCCGGGCAAGGTTTTATTAAATAATTAAAAGTATATACTTATCTACTTAATAAATTTAAATCAACGTTAAAAACAATATTTGTTCAAACCATTCGTGATATATGCGATTAGTTAGTTAGGAAGGTAAAATTTTAAGGAAATGAAAAAGAACAATCCACGTAGTAATGTAGCAAAATAATCGAATCATTTTGTAATTTTCATTCGAATTATTTTTTGGCTGTTATTCGATTGTAAACTGTACAACCACTTAAACTTTGTGTTAAATTAGCATTAGAATCATTCGAATGCGTAAGGTCGATTATTGTGTAGCATTGGGGACTATTTATGGAAAATGAACCTAATAGAAATGAAGACCTGTATAGAGATTGCCTGGAAACATTCATAATCATAAGGTCGATTTTCCTCAGCACTTCTCGAATGATTTTGAAAGAATCGAATGAATCGATTATTCAGAATAATCGAATAAATCGATTCTATTCATCCGATTCTGCCCATCACTACATACCGCCCTGTAGGTCCCAACATGTCTTTGTGGCGGGAAAGTCGGGGTTTTCACCTTGAGTAATACCAAGTAATAACCCTTGTCCTTAACTTGGATATCACTTGTTATCAGCTGGCTTGTCTGTCAAGGTCAAATTATCTCGCGTAACAGCATTATCGCTAAATGGTTCACGTTCACATTAAAATGATAGCGATAACATAACACGTGATATATATTAGCTTCAGTTGCACGCGCTGTCGTCGGTGACTGCAATCTGGGGCAAGTGGGTGGACAACATTTTATAAGACAAATACATCTTTACCCGGTTATACCGTGGGTATTTATTTATCCCCATGACCCGCTACTAGCGTTCATTAATTCAAACCTACCATCACTACTACTACATCCATTACGGTTTCCAGCCTCTGGCCTGGGTCACGTCTTTATTCAAGCCTATATCTACCACTACCGGCTTGCTCGGCCTGTCGTAGCCTTGCCTTATAATCTAACTTAAAGAATAGGACAGACACACCATACAGTCCTCGGCCGTTAATTTACCACCAATGTGAAAGGGTTTCATCAATGCAACACTTCTCGGTCATGCCGGGAATCTAACCCGGGGCCCTTAGCTCAGTAGTCAGACACGCTACCGACTTGGCTAAGGTATCGGATTGTCCATTAAATTATGATTAAAATTTGTTTTCACACTGACAACATTTGCTTGATCTCCTCTACAGGGAGTCTATTTACTATATGAGCTAGGAAGCAAATATTTCCCACCTCAACTTGTTCCTACCCCCCCCCCCCCCCCCCCTTCCTCACCCACCAAACTGGTGGT
>CABEEJ010000496.1:4127-52486 GCA_901482245.1 Timema douglasi | reverse complement strand
GACGTTGCAAGACCCCCCCCCCGTCTTCCCCAGCCCCCGATAAAATTACTGCAATAGCGTGAACGTTGGGGTAGATCACACGACTGCCCCGCGAGTACAACACGTGATCTTGACCTACATACGTAGGGGGTCAAGGTCACAAGTATGGGGACTCCTGTGTGGATGCAAATATTTGGTTATTTTACAAGAGATTGCCCGAACAAGCATTTTGCCTTTCTTGTGTTCTTTGAAGTGGTGAACTAGCGGACTATATATATTTTAATGTGTTGGTTCACACAGAAAGCTAAGCTAAGCCTTGCTACACCACGCTGTTTTTACGATTTTTCCATCTCCCATCTTGAGCCATCTTACGCTGCGCATGCGTATAACGCAGCTTGGGCTCCGTGTAAAACAGACGTAGTGCTGGTTTGGTGAAATTAATTAAAGAAGTGTTGAAATTTTGTTTTCAGTTTGTTTAACGTGTATTTAAGTAATCTTCTATTTTTATGTTTTATATTTAATCAATGTTTTTATATTAAAATTGAAGCGTTATTTGGACAAGTCAAACCTCCACCTCCTAAATTTTCTTTATCTTCTAAAACAACTGCTAACAGCAGCATCTTCTCTTCCTCAGCGCTATCATCTGAACTCAAACAAGACATTTTGGAGAACGCCATCATAACTAAACTTCACTGGAGCAGACCAGAAAGAAACAGCACTGAATTAGCTTAGCATTCTATGTGTATCGGCCTTTATACTCCTGCTTGACTTAGCAAGGCGCGAAGGACCATCTCCCCTTAACTAGAGGCTGCGTATCACTAATCTACAGCCCAATTTTTATATGAAGAACCTTTTCTGACAAGAAAAATTACTAAATCTATTATTGTTATTATTTTAACACCACCGTTTTGTTACCCAGTGGGATTGTACGCAAAATGTTCTAACTACGCTTATATGTTAGGAATGAGGCTAAGCGGATACTATGTCTATTTTCACGTATTCATTTCATACATAAAGTCATGTGATCTGAAGTTTGTCCCTTTTAATATATATTATCAATACCTATCAAATAATACTGATCGTATTGTAAAATGTTGTTAATTTTGTTCGCAAACAAATATGTTTGTATTTTTGGAAAAGTTCTTCGTGTGAAAATATTATATGTATTAAAAAAAAAAGCTTGCCTTGCTTTGTAGCAATATGGTTTAGATTATAAAGATAGGATCACAGTATAATCAGAAGGTAAGACCGTTATCTCTCGTGATAGACGGGAGTTTACTGGACTCAAATAATGTTAAACTACCCTGATAATCCAAGGTATATTTTCGGGCGTTTAGTATTGTCCATATACCGCGTACAAACGGGCGTAACGCGTAATTTAGGCAACGGTATAATTTAATCCGAATGCTTTTGACGTCACACGGGCATCCCGCGAATCGTCTGATTCACTCAGTTGCCGCGAATACGTCGAACAGACGAGTGCGTGTTGCCTGTACTGGTTTTATGGCTCTGTATTTAATAATGGAAAGTTAAAATAAAACTGGATGTCGTCGTTCGTTGAAAACACAAATGTATAAAAAGAGACAGGGTTCTGAATTAATTTCGCATTTAAAGCGTTAACACATAGGATGGACTATGTAAAAACGTCACTAGAATGTCAACCACTGATTTTGAGTATTTAATAAGATTGATTGGACCAATCATAGAAAAAAGACTATAATTTAATGAGATCAGTAATTTCAGTTAAAATTATTATTATTATTATTATTATTATTATTAGCACCACGTCTTACTACCCGTTCGGGTTATACACACGATAATGTGTAATGGTAGGGTGATTGTGAGATGAAATTGGAGGACCTACAGTTTAACGTGAGATCCGAACCACGGTGGAGGCCTGGCATTCCTCACATTCACAAGTTGTGATTAATACACGTCGTGTCAGAGGTGAAGGAAGGGTTTGGTAATAAGATAAATCTGTGCCGGACCCCCAGTACAGAAGTCCGACACCTTATCCCTAGACCGCCAGGTCACCAGTACAAAATAGACTGGCTATAACAATCAGACTTTTAGCTACAGGAGATTCTTCAGAATTTCTTTTCAGAATTTCAAAGCAGTTTATCTTTTGCATCATACCAAAGGATTGTGTGGCACTTTATGAAACACCACTCGCACGCATATTCGCCGTGAATCACGTCCAAACACACACTGCTAACGCCTTTGTGTTCGGTCTGAAAACCGACAGCCGACGGGTCAGAACAAACCTCCGCGTGATCATTTTAATTACACCCGTCTGTACGTAGCTTTAGATAGGCTTATTATATCGAATTATTACCCACCTCGGTGGCGTAGTTGGCTAACGCGCTAGTTTCGTGTTGAGCCAGACTGCCTAGGACGGGGAAATTCAGGTTCGGGTGAACTGGGGTGGTTTTACCTAAATGTTTTTCCACTCTCCTTCAACGCAAATGCGGGTTCACTTCCTCTAAATTCAACCTTCCCAATTCCTAATCCATTAGCATAATTAGTACTTAAGCGTATAACCCACACGGGTAGTAAGACGTGGTGTTAAATAAATACAAATAAATATATTGAATTAATTTGTAGGTTGTGTGCTGATGATTACTATTTGATTAGATGGCGCACATTAATACTACAAACACAAATTCTCCTTCGTAGTTCCTAGACCATAGAGGTGATGTTTGCTTACAGCGAAGGTCAGAGGCGGGTCTGATATTGTTTTTGGAAAGCAGACGTATGGCATTTGTTTACAGTTTCTGCCATTATGCATTTGTGTCCACACAAGTAGAGATTTATCGCTCATGTTTTGTTCAGAAAGCACGACCAAATCACTGTCGAGAAACACGTCAGCTGAACAAATACGCGGGATGTTTGCCTTCATTTACATCCAACGGTAAGATAATTTCAGAAGAACTCGCCTAATTGATTTGGGAATTGTGTTTATCCTTTGACGGCGCGTTGTTGCCTGCAAGGAGGTTAGTTTTAATAATACTTATCTTGTATTCGTGCTCATTTCTACTTCAACAGGAACTATAATATACAGTTCAATTTGCACAGGAAGAGCCTTTTAGTTAATACAAATACACTCTTTTGCTGTCACCATTGACAACATGACTTGATGTATGAATATATTAAAATATATCTTGTAGGGGTTGTTGTCATTTAAGACCCTTTCTCTGAAAATTGAACTGTACGTATTTTGTATCATACACACGAACTAAATTCCTATGCTTTATTAAACACGTGTCTTAATATTTGAACAAAATTGTATTTTCTTTGTGTCGCCAATTTGTAGGCCTGTTCTATACAACTGGGCCAGTTTTCTTTAACTTTTCTATTTACTGATATTGCTATTACTTTTATATACTTTATCTCAGGAGCTAAGGGTGTCTGGTTCAATTCCTTGCATAGTCGAAAAAAATGTGTCTTGAGGTTTCTTGCTCTTTGTGATAAATTATTAGCAAGGAGACTGGGTATTTTGTCTGTTCTATCTATATCTTGGTTTATAAGTTGTGTGCTGATATCATTTGGTTCAAAAAGGGAATATTAAACACCCATAGTTTAAGAACCATTTAAAACTGTTAATAACATTATTCAAAAGCAGCTTGACAGTAAAATAAAGCTTTAATTTTTGAAACTAAAGTGCGAGTGGTTATTTATAATTCACAGTATGAATCTTATAATCGAAACCGGAATCCCTTGTCCGGCCGGTTATGAGAAAGAAAAGCTTACAAATTTGCCTTTTTTTGTTGTTGTTTTATTAGAAGTAAGTAATTTGACAGCATGTAATTAGGCTCTATATTTGTAACACTGTTTTAGTGAGTAATAATAATACATTTTAGATAGCTTTAGATCAATGTTATCAGTATGATTCAACCCGTAGCCCGCGACGTCTCTTCTTATGGCCCGCCAATCTCGACAGGGCTTTAAATAAATAGAAAAAAAGGCATAACCCCGAGCTGTGTCATAGAAAAACTTTTGGAACAAAGGTAGGATTTATAGCTCTAATAAGGTGACCTGGCGGTCTAGGGGTAAGGTGTCAGTCAGACTTCTGTGCTGGCGGTCGGGGTTCAATCCTCGGTCGCGGCAAAGATTTGTCTGATTACCAAACCCTTCCTTCACTCACTAGTGCCTAAAATTAAATAACTAGTTTCCAATTTAAATTAGACTTTAATAACAGCAGATATTTTTTTAGCACCGCGTTTTTCTATCCGTTTGGGCTATACGCTTGTGTACTAACTACGAAAATGGTTTTAGGGGTGAGCAAGATTATGTTAATAGGAAGTGTAGCGGAATTTGCGTGGAAGAAGAGTAAAAACAATTTTGGGAAAGCCACCCTCAATAACCCACACCCGACTAAGATTCGAACCTCAACCTCCCCGTCATAGGCATACTAGTCTATGGCGAGAGTAGCGTCTTAGACCGTGAAACCACTGAAGCGGGTAACGCTCACTTTAATCGTGTTTTTATTTGAAACAGATTGTACGATACGTCAGATAGCTATCTCGGGTATGTGGCGGGTTATTCATGTTCTTTGATCTTGTCTTATCACCCCCCTCCCCCCCCCCATTTATTTAAGGTATTTAACGTGCACTATTTGAACCGACTGGTTAAATCGGCACAAGACATCAAGCCCCCGGCCGTTAGTTCATCACTGTGAAAGGGGAAACCAACATTTCAGGTCCATGATACAGTTTTCGGCCACACCAGGAATCAAACCCGGGACCCTAACACAACAGCCAGACGCGCTACTAACTGAGCTATGGTGTCGTACTCTTTGTCTTATCAGCCAGACAGATGAGATAAGAGTTATCAGCCATTATCAACCACGATACACTTCCAACTTCCGGTCTCGGCTAGTCTGCTTTGACATCATTGAACGTTTTTTAGAGGACAGAGAAATAAGTTCTAATGTTCCCAGGAGTGTACAAAGAGAACAAATTATATCATGTTCTGACACACAAACCCACCGCATTGCGTGAATCGATGACGGGGTTTGGTTCTATAAATACGAATACGTTATGCGAGCCTACAATGGTTTTTAGACATGTGCTGCTCTTGAGGAGAACTTCTCATGGACCACTGGCGATCTACGTCTCGCTTATCCGAGCAGGGAGGGGTTTGGGACATCTGTAGGCCCATCTTGGTTCTATCGCACATTTTCCTTTGGGGAGCTGGTCAATTAGATCGGCGTGGGTTAGAGATATTTACCAATTGAAAAGCAGTACGACCCACTTTGGTGGCAGCATAGTCAAAGGCGTCATTCTCGCAATAGACTGAACTACCGATGATGGGGAGATGGGGGTTCAAATCCCGGTCGGGTGTACTTATGGTGGCTTTCCACGGCTCCTTCACACTAACATGTGGATACACTTCCTCTAAATTCACTCTTCCTCATCCCTAGCACACTTTCGTAGCTAATACGTATGCGTATAACCCGGACCGGTAGTAAGACACGGTACAAAAAAAAATATAGCAGTGCAAACCCGTATTGTGAATATCTCGATCAACACCCAATCGGGAATCGATGCAGGGTCCACCTAGCCATGGGAACGAGTTTGGACTTACCCAGTTTTTTATTCTTTAACACTTATCCCCGCGTCAGCCATTTGCTCTTGAAAAAAAAAAAGATCATAACTCGTGCTAATTTTAACTTCTCACCTTCCTCCCTTGTCCGCGGCGCGACCGGTCCGAAGTTGGGTTTGGTCAGTTGCCCGGAACTGCACGAGTTATGACGACAGGGTTGGCCAAAGAGGTCTCAGAGACGCGACAATGGATCACAAACACCGTCCCGACTACCCCTTCCCCTGAAAGTCTCACATTGTAACTCATTTCGTGAGAGCTACGTTTACCTCAATCCACTACTACACCCTATACGTCCTGGAAGGAAGGTCTGGTCTTTGGTTCTTCTCCCAGCACCTACTTCCGTTCTGTCAATGGGCGCTATTTGTTTTGGCGACCCTAGACTCTTTCTCTACAACTCGTGATAGTGTATAAATATAGCAGCTTGCAGGCTGATGTCTTGGACAAGGGACGTGAGACAGAATGTTTGTTAGTCCCCGACTGAGAGTAACCTGTGGTTGGTGTGATTGCTCTGTTACCTCCGTGTACCGCCATGGATGCTCTAGACACCGACCTCTGCTTCGAGTTCTACGTCAAGTTAAGTAAATTGATCAATCCTCTGAGCCCTTATCTCCAATGCATGCTTTGTTAGTCCGTGCGCCGATCAATTGGTTCGACTGATTGGCTCGGCGCATTAAAAAAACTAATTTGCTATCAATTTGGGAGTCCATCTTATTGCGGGATATTAAATACCTACACGATTGATTGATTGATTGATTGATTGCTCTCCAACAAGGATTAGCATCAAAATGCTGGTTTTTTTTCTGAATTCGTCACTTGAAACGTCAGAAGGACTTTATTTTATAATAGAAACTTACTTTCGGGAATTATGACGAGTGATTCCCCGCCACTCCCCCCGTTTAAAGTATTTTTTAAAGGTTTATTGTTTTCTTGAAGATGGTACAAATGTTCGTCTGGTCGGCATTGAAG
This sequence comes from Timema douglasi, assembly GCA_901482245.1. Classification (NCBI taxonomy): domain Eukaryota; kingdom Metazoa; phylum Arthropoda; class Insecta; order Phasmatodea; family Timematidae; genus Timema; species Timema douglasi. The sequence goes on along the minus strand of CABEEJ010000496.1, from coordinate 45,937 downwards.
CCCCCCAGGTTACCGCGTCCCGATGTAATTCCACTTTGGACAGTTTTAAATTTACGGTTAATTTTTTTTACTAGAAGAGCCTTATCAGACAGAAAAGTTACCTGATCTACTTTCACGTATTCACACGCCAAGTCATGTAATCTACAGCTGTCATTTTTTATATATTGTAACATATTGTCAATTTTGTCAGCAAAAAATTATATAAGTTTGCATTTTCTTAAAATTCCTTCCTATGAAAGTTGGACTGAACCTAAGTTTCGCGTTATTCACAACCAGACCATTGTTTCCCCGACAGTGTAAACATCATCATTATGGTTGTATTTATGATACAGTACAGCTGTAGAGTATGTAAAGATTTTATATCGGTCACGGCAACCTTGCTTTTATTGTATTGTATTGTATTGTGTTGGAAATAGTTTGGCACGATGCTGAGTTTACAAACTAGTCTGACAGCTCGTTTGTGTGATACTAACTGTAGATTAGTTTGATACAAGGTGTGTATATTAGTATTTTAAATTTTAACTAATCTCCTTGGTCCCGGCACAGATTTATCTGATTACCAAACCCTTCCTTCACCTCTGACAAGACATCTTGTGAATGTGGGGAATGCCAGGTCTCCACCGTGGTTCGGATTCCACGTTAAACTGTAGGTCCTTTATTTCATCTCACAATCACCCTACCATTACACATTAGCGTAAGTGCGTATAACCCGAACGGTTAGTAAGACGCGGTGCTAATAATAATAATAATTTAACCAATCAAGTTTTAAAGAGAAAGAAAATAATAATTATTTTGAAAATGTATTTGTTAAAAAATAAGTCTTGCTCGATGTTTTGGAGGTTTCCGGATCATTCAAATTGTTTATTTATCTGGCGTATCAAGAGACAATAACCGAACCTGATGATACCTTATCGATTTTGTGAGGCGCGTGTGATAATGTATTGTTCAATACAGGTATAACGAACGAACAGTCTTTCTTAGCTGCGGAATATCTCTGCAGGTGTGCCAACTGTGTGAAGCAACGATTTCTTCGTATCGCTCTTAACCTACTTTGTGTCTCGATTGCACCGTCGAGTGCGGGCGGCTGGCTGTGTCGAAAGTGCAATCAGATCAGTGGGCTGGCTGTGTAGTGTGGATGCTCGGCTTGCAAAATAAGATTTTTCTTAAAACCTCTTGCGTCGCAACTTTATTTGGAAAGGGAATGTCCAATCATACTGGTGTTATTTACTATTAATAGGCACGTTATAGGTTATTATAAACAAATTGACCCCTTTTGTAATAATTTTAATTAAAATTAAATGCTGATAAACTATTTTATAAAACTTTCAAGTTAAAATAAGTTTTTTTTAATCGCCGTGTCCTTCTTCCTTTTCAGCTTATACATATATAATATAATTACTCTAATGGGGTGAGGATGAGGAAGGAAGCATTTTAGAAGTAATATACCTGTATTCGCATGGAAGGAGAGTGGGAGACAATTTACGAAGAAAAAACCCCACCAGTAGTCCCGATCCAGATTAGAAACCCGATCTCCCTGAAGTGGTTCACTGTAATAATTATCTTGATAACATGCCACCCATCCGATACACACATCTTCACTGTACCAGCCCATAATCAGATGGGTACCTATTATTATTAAACTATAAACATCTAGCATAATCCGTTATTTATACAAACTGCCTACTTCAAACCTTTCAATTAAATAATAAAAACGTGTTTTTTTTTTAATACTCGTTCAGAATGTTGCCATGTCATGAAAGTTGTTAAATTACATTCTGATTTTTATTATAACTTTTCTGGTCATTATTGTGGGACAAGATTGACATACTAGCACGAATAATTCTTAACGAGTAATAAATTATTTTCCACATACCTATTTAAAATTTCCATCTCCACCATTCAAACATATCCTGATGGTTTAAAAAGTTACTCGATTTACTTATGTGAATTCAAACAGCACTATTTGACAATTGCTACTTTAAAATCTTTGATTTAATTATTTTTTTAAAGAAAAAGCTATTCATTGTGTGTAAAAGGTTTTAAGGAAAATGCCTAAAACTCAATCCCAGTAGGCCTACACATTTGCAGGTTCATTTGATAAAGCTGGGATGAATGGAGACTGTTGCTAGCACTAGCCCGATCAAAAACATCACCCACCCACGCAGTTCTACTTCGCAATAACGTTAGTCCCATGACCGTAAGATCAGTAAAATAATACATTAAAATAAAATAATTTGGTAATGGAAGTAATTTACGGCAAACTAAGTGAGAGCGGATTAAAAGCAAGTGTTTTTAGGTTGGCTAGTAGCAGCGAGACGCCCATGAGAAATACATTGTGCTATCCTTCGCCAGCTTTTCTTCAACTGAACCTGCAAATGACTATAACAAATCTAATCTGCACTCCCCATACATACTTAATCTTGTGGATACGACTTGGCATCAAACCGTTGTCCTTTAGGATGTCTTGTGTGTCTAAAGATCTTCAACGCTGTTGTAATTATTCATTATTTACGAATCATTGTTTTTGAATCGAGACATCGAACGAAACTTCATATCCATAAAGGCTAACTACCCAAAATATTTGAGTTCGCGTGTTCTTATTGATTTACAGTGCTATAATAGACTTGGTACAAATTAAACCTTGACTCGTGGGTCTTCGGGACGTAGACTAGTCGCGCGATGACCTCACTCCCGGAAACTTCACGCGCTGTTTTCTCACTTTGTGTCCCGTATTGTCGGCAGAAGATGCGCTCCTACAGTAGCTCCGTGGCTTATTTGGTGCTGACTGACAGCTCACAGCTGACTTCTGACAGTCAACATTTAGGTGTATACCTAAATTTTGTCTGTCAAAAGTGACAGCTGCTAAATACATGTTTTTGCAGATCATATGGTTCAGCGTAGGGATACATAATTAGGTCTGGGAACTTTTCAAAGCCGTCAGCTGTCAGTCAGCACCAAAGAAGTCATGGGGCTACTGTACATACAAACTATATGGTTTTAATATTTCACCTCTAGACCGAGGTGCACTGATGACGTCGGATTGTGATCTAGCTTGCGTGACGCGACTGTTTCAGTGGACTGGCCAGGGTGTCAACTTACCCTATGGGCCCCTTAAATAAAACATTATTTTTATGACTTTTCAGTAGTTTGAAAATATAATAGAAGTTCCCACATTACTGTATACAACTAAAATTTATGGTGTATTACTATTTTAATAGTAAGTATATTTCGTAGTAAAAGAAATATATATTTTGTAAGTTATCAATTATTAATTTAATCTTTTTAAAGTTTAGTTAAAAATGAAAAGTGTATTTGCAAGCTAACCGAAAACAAAAAAATCGTAAAACAAATCCTTGTGCCCATTTTTAATTATCAGGCCTAAAACTTAAAATAGAGAGATAATTAAAATTATACAACTCCAAGGGAAAAAGGTGCACATAGTCGCCAATTTCGTTGAGAATATATATTCGAGTGAAAGTTCTAACACAAAATAAGCAGGAAATATGAGAAATACATAATAAACACTTCCTCTGCATATACAGTCCGTTTGTCTTAGGAAGGGTCTTCTGAATTTAGAAAAGTCACCAGAGCTACTTTCACGAATTCATACGTCAATTTATGTTATCTGCAGCGGCAACTTTTTATAGATAATATTAATACCTATAAAATAATAATAATAATAATAATAATGTAACTTACAGTAAAATGTTTTCAATATTGAGAGTAATAAATTTGTTTGGCGTTTACAATGAAAACTGGACTACCAACTTGCACACACTTTTACGTGGTAGTTGTTTTGCTATTAATAGCCATAGCCATGACAGTTGGTAGCTCACCCGACATTTGACTTGTACTGATTATGTACGAAAACCTCGCTCAGGTATGCAGGGCACTATAGTGTTATCCGCTCAGATACTGCCTGGGTTCAAACTAGTGTCGCTATAGTTCCCGGCGTTAGCAAAATTCATCTCTCTTTATCTGGCACACAATTGAATATATAATAATGAATCTCATGGACAGAGGTTTAGAAACTATAGGGACGTCTTACGGTGTAAAGACGTCATCAGTAGTTCCCGTCATCGTTATGGTAGAAAGCGAGCTTGTGACGCAATCCTTAGGCGCTTCTCAGAAACTGGATGCTAATGAGGTGGACTTATAAAAATAATGTGTCATGACGATATTAAATAAGGTTATAAGGGAATATTTAAAATTTGGATCTTCTTGTTTGAAATCACGGCATTCTAAAGTACTTAGAATCTTTATTCCCAGAGGATAAGCAATCAAATAAAAAAATATGGCTGGTCCTTCCCAGACACATTTTTGAAAAGTGAAGTTTTTTTAAAGTTTGATATAAGGCCATCTTTAAGATTTATATTTTAAAAAATGGGGGGGGAGGTGGTTGAACCCAATAAACTCCCCCCTCCCCCTGCATTACGCCCATGAATAAAACCAGTAAATGTTATCGACAAAAAAAAAAGTATTTTCTAAAAGGCTTTACCTATAACAATTTGGCTGTAGCTACTCTCTCTCTCTCTGGCAAATTAAACTTTATTGGACAGTGGACACGACTAACCAGACCTTGCGATGTGGCTCCCACCTAATATTGTGCAACAGAGCCAGCCGGAAACTTCTGTGCCAGCGGGCCAAGGCCCCTGACATTGAAACCAATTATTATTGTAGGCCGAGGTTTAATTGGCCTTTACCTAACTTAAAGACAACTTGAAGGGCGGGCTCCTTTTAATTTTCTATTTTAGATTTTTTTTTTTGCTGGGAAACTACTGTGCTTTTTGAAATTAAGTCTTAAAAAACATTTTATGGGCCGTCCACAATTTTGTATTTTCACATTAAAAAGTTTAATATCTTTGATGAAGTTTCTTGGCTTCGGTAGAAACATTTCAATTAAATCGTCGATACAACCCAACAATATTTTATTCTAAAGTTAATTAAACTATGAATTGTAAGTTCTAGAAAACAGCAATTTTCCTGTAAAACCAAACAAAACATTAGCGTTCAAATTAAAATCAAAACGCGTAGGCACCGCTTACTTGAAGGGAAACAACCTCACTCATAATATTTCTAATGGCTGTTAAAGCATCAACACCATCTCTTGCGTTTATGTTGTTAGCCAACGCCAATAAACAAACAAATATCGATGGACTACTAAAATCAAATAATATGAAGTTATTTGGTGTATGACAACAGCGCTTGTAAATGTATAGTAATTAATACAGGATTCTCAATTAAAATCATATATATTTAACCATTTTAATATTTTTGAATGTTTACTTCTTATTTGAAAACATTAATATGAAATTGACTTTTATAGTCATCTTTGATGTTTGTTTCTTTAGATTGAAATTAAGTCTTACAACTTTTCATTGTAGACAATCTATTTTGTAAGTAATAGAAGCGTAATTACGAGTCCGTTTGCGATTGCGTGGTTGCGTCTTGCAAGTCTGACAAGAAGGTATGTTGGTTGTAGACAGGCCATACAAATACATTGTTGGAATAATTTTTATTGACTTATTGAGCGGGCGGAAACGTTAAAAACTTGTGAAATCATATTAGGCCTACTATAAGTTTAATATAGCTTGAGCAATAAGAATATTTGAAAGGAGTTAGAAGTAGTTACATCTTAAATTAATAATAGGGTCCATTGTTTGTAATAAAAATATTTACACATGAAATACATGTGTAAGAAAGTTAGTACAAATATTTTGTGGGTCTATTAAAATTCAAACCCAAATTGGTTTCAGCCTTGTCCATCTTCCTCCCCATTGACACATTATTGTTTAAGTTAGCCTATTGTGATTTCTTTCTTCACTTTTGACAACATGGTGTTAATATTATAGCTATGTATGAAATTAATTTGTTTATTTGACTTATTTCAATAGTCAACTTATACAACTTATAAACTCTAACTCTATACTGTTTTAAACCTCTTATATACTTTATTTTTAATAACAATGTTTGAGAACTTTATATTAATTTTTGTGGTCTATGACTATCCCATGACTTACAAACTAACTTAACTTAGAATATCATAAAATGTAGTCTTACATCAACTTTTAATATGCTGGTAACAAGATAAATCCAATTATAATTTTAAAAACGCTAAAGTGTTTAGCTCTTCTTGATTTTTATCTAAGGGTCCCATGTCCTTGACAATTCTATGAAAACATGGCCTATCACTACATGGTCTAATGTGGGAATGGTTGGGTTATTGTTACAGTACCTGGACATTGGGGAGGATATGAATGTTCCCGATGACTTCACGCAGAGTGAAATGTTGACTGGCATGTGGTGGCGCCACCTGGTTTCAGGTGGTGTGGCTGGCGCAGTGTCGAGGACCTGCACCGCTCCGTTGGACAGACTCAAGGTGTATCTGCAGGTGAGAAAAACACTGAACAGTTTGATGGTGAATAAAAAAAGGTCACATGTCTTTAAAGTGTGATTTCAAAAATTAACCAATTCACTGAAGCTAGTATTTGAGGTAGCCTAACAATGTACTCCAATAAATGGTGTATTTTTAGTGATAAAACTTGAGTATTTGTTATTAAAATCTTGTAAATTTCATCTTAAACTTATTAAAACTTTGTCAGCTCTGAATATTAAAAGAATAAAGAATTAATCCCATATAATAAAATGTTGACACATTGTATTTCTAAAACACAGGGTAGCAGTCTTATTTCAACATTGCAATAACTTTTATTTTGTATTTCTATTTAGAGGTTAATATATAAATAACAATGTAAGTTTTTTTTTATATAAGTAAAGATGGATCACATACCTAGATATTGTTAAATATATATTAGGATTTCAGCATAAATTCTTAAAATGAAAATGTGTTGTTAAGTATTGTAAAGATTCTAACTTGAATTTAAATGGTCGGCTACAGTGAGTTCTAGGAGTAAAATTGTGGCTAAAATTCTTCTACATTTAACTCTGAATCTTGTCACGATAATTCAGGAAAAGTAGGTGAGCTGGTTCTTACTTGGTTGGCAAAATATTCTTTGGTTGAGGGTAATAAGTTTCATGTAACAAGGAAACTTTTATCGCTTGTCAGAATGTTTGGAATAAAACTTTAATAGGCTCGTGCAGTAGGTACATTTTTTCTGCACTTTCAGGCAGAAGAAAACAAAACAATGTCCGCCAGTTATATAAAAAAAAGTACAGTTTTGATGTGGTGAATTCTGATTTAAATAAACAAATTTGACCCTTTGAGTAAATATATTATACATATTTTTTAAATTTCACACACGTATTCTAAAAAAACTCCATGGTGTCAACACTAGGACTAGCTATACAGACCAAGTGGCTGCCTTATGTTAGTGAAGACACTGCCAACATTTGTGGACAAAGGGTGTCATGTGGTCAGCATAACGAACCCTCAAGCCGTTAATTTCATTTATTTAAACGGGAGCCGCTACTTCTTTATTCAAGTAGCTTCTCATTTATCCTCCCAGACCCCACTGCCTTACAGAAAAATTCTGGGAATGCCAGGGATTGTATCTGGGCTCTGTAGCCAGGTGCTCTGACCATTGGATCACAGAGGCAATCCCCAAGTGTTAAAGATTTAAAATTTCTACAATTAGTAGTTAAGTATTTTAATGTGATATTTAAAAGTTTGTAAAAATAATTCTTGCAAAATGTTGATGTGTCTACCAATGACATGTTTTTTATGCCAGTAAATGATGAGTATGGCCTCCTGTCCAGGTTCATGGCACCAAGACAACGGGCATCAGGCACTGCTGGACGCACCTGTTCCAAGAGGGCGGAATCTGGAGTTTCTGGCGGGGGAATGGCATCAACGTGCTCAAGATAGCACCAGAGTCCGCCATCAAGTTTATGGCATATGAGCAGGCCAAGAGGCTTATAAGGGGCAGCAACACACGTGAGCTGTCCATATACGAGAGGTTCGTGGCGGGCTCGCTGGCTGGAGCAATCAGCCAGACCGTAATCTACCCTATGGAGGTGAACATCTAGCTATGTAGCGAGTTTTTATCTTGGTGTTTGTTTATCATAGATTATTGTTATACAATAGCATCAGTAATTTTTTCCAAATCTGAGTGAAAGACATTGCCAGTATAACCAACTGTTTTTAAAGATAAAGAACAACTTATAAAAATTTAAACCAATTATATATAAGAAACAACATTTCAGGGGGAAGATAGTGCAACATTTTGGATTTAAATATCTGTGGAATATCCTGAAATAAGGAATCAAACTTTGAATATTTTTTGATGAGTTTCTCAACAACAGATTTTTGTCAGCAAACATTTTCATCGTATAGGCCTACTATTAGAATACTGAATAAATAAAGGGACTAACTGTAGAAGAGCTATGGAATTTTGCTTGACAATCATAAATCCATATATTGAACCACTTTGTGATCAAAAGCAAGCCCACCCAAGTCGCTAATAGATAAACATATATACTTAACATCCATTACTGTTTCCAGCCTATGGTCTGGGTCACTTCTTTATTCAAGCAATATATTTTACACTATTGGCTTGCTAGGACTACTGACTTTAATTTTACATTTTGCAAGGGGAACTTTTTGTTCAAATAAGTACCTAGATGATCGTGAAATTTATTTTTTCTTTAAATCATTATTCTAATATTAAGTCCTAAAATACTTATAAAATTTAACTGTCATTGTTGAATGTTAATCATTTTAGTATAAACATTTTTATGATGGATTCAGCTTGTATTTTTTCAGGTTCAAGGGCTTCTTTGGTCTAAAAAGTTTGGGAAACTCTGCTTTAAAGTGCACTTGAGATTTTTTAAAAATATGAATTTGTTTTAGAGCTTTGGTACTCTTAAAAATTATAGGATAGACTTAACCATATTACAGACCATTAATTTAGCACATAACTAAATTTAATCACCGTCATCAACATGAACCGTTTCCAACATTTGGCAGGGTCAGTTTGGTAAACTTCCTCCATCTTCCTCTTTCCTTCAACCATTTTCCCTTCCTTACTCTTGTCCATTCTTCTCCTCTCACTAGTACGCTTGTTGTTACCTACTTTGCCCCATCTCTTTCTTTGTCTTCCTTTCGGTTTTTCCCTTCCAAATTTCAACTACCATCATTCTCCTTGGGAATATTTTCTTTTACATCCACATTACATGATCATACTTTCTCACCCTCTCTTCCTATAATATCTCATGTTCCTCACAAACTCCATTCCCATGGCCTCCACTTTCCTGGTCTCTGTGACATTCCATGTCCACGTTTCTGCTACTTATGTAGATATGGTTACAACTCTTTATAGGTATTAATGTGTTCATGCTGGTTTATTCCTTGTTTTGACACGTGTTTGCTCTTGTCAGGTCATGAAGACAAGGCTTGCATTACGTAAAACGGGCCAGTACAAGAGCATAGTGGATGCAGCTAGAAGTATGTATGGCAAGGGAGGCCTCCAAAGTTTCTACAGGGGCTATGTGCCAAACCTCCTTGGAATCATACCTTACGCTGGCATCGACCTGGCTGTGTATGAGGTAAGGCCATCTGTATACTTTTCTACACTTCCATCTGGCGGTATAATAGTTTTATTTAAATCAATAAAAACATTTAACTCTCGTTTGTAATGCCCAAGTTTAATTATCATCACAAGTGTGTTAAATGAAGTTCAATAATTTATGTCATATCATTTTATTGGCTTTACTTTATTCTTTCACAACTGTTCAATGGATATCATGTTTAAGGTTTTAAGGCGGGATAAATGGGACATGAGTTTAGGTAATTATTTTTGCAGTTTTTATTACAAAAAAAAATTAGTTGGACATACAAATATAATAGTCCTGCTTCAGTAGATATGTTCATTTAATTTTATACAATCAATCTCGGCAGTTCTAAAATATTCGTCATTAGCTTTGCACAAATTGGAAATTATAAATTATTTAAAAAAGGGGAGAAAGTCTAGTACACATAATTATGTGTGAAAAATAGGAATGGTAATTTCAGACCTTCGAATGTTTATGGATATTTGATATAAAAATTGTATATGTATAAATTATTTTTAAAGTTTAGAATTGGGATTTAAATCTCTTACTATGTATATTTGGTTCAGCCCCAGCATAATTATTGGAGAAACTCAACAACCAGACCTCAGACCATTACTGAATGTTTTAATGATATGAATGCATATAAAAATGCATAAACAAATATTTTCTACTGTTAAACATATTTCTACCCACTTTTGTGACCCAATGCTATAAGGAGTCACTCTTGTGTTAGACTGGCCTGCTAATGACAGGGAGGCTTCCCATCACGGTCAGGTCTACTGAGGGTGGTTTTTTCTTAAATGACTTCTTACGCTCCTTCTATTTAAATGCAGGCAAATTACCTCTAAATTTTTCTTTCCTCATCCTTATATCCCATTAAATTTATCATATATTATCATATATGTGTATAACTTGAACAAGAAGTAAGACGCTGCGATATATTTAAAAAAATATAATTATTCTTTTTGTTTATTTTTCTCATGATTCTAATTTAATATTTAGATTATTAAAATTACGTATATGACCCATCTCTAGTAAATATATTAAACAAAACATATCTACTCAAACAATGTTTTATCAAATTTGGTAAGAAAATTGTTTTTTAAGAAAAAAAACTGTAAAAATACTAATCTTTATTTGTGTTCCTTTCTTTTACACCTTAAAACCAATTGAATGGTTGAATTATGCCACCATAATGTTACTATGTTTCAGACCTTGAAGAACAGTTACTTAAGGCAGCACAGCGACGACAATGCAACACCCAGTGTGCTACTCCTGCTAACATGTGGGACAATCTCTAGCACGTGTGGACAGGTGTGCAGCTACCCCCTAGCCTTGGTGCGCACCAGGTTACAAGCGCAAGGTAAGATATATTGACTGGCTCATGTGTCTGAAAAGTAGAAGTGTTATTCGATTAAAGATGTGTTTAAAGTCCTTTTTTATCATATCATATTCATAGTTTACTGCTTCCGGGGTCAGTTTTGTAAAATACCTTCATTTTCTTTTCTCTTTCCACCATTATTACTCCTCTAATCATTTCCATTCTTGCGGCCGGGGTTCAATCCTCGGTCCCGGCACAGATTTATCTGATTACCAAACCCTTCCTTCACCTCTGACAAGACATTGTGAATGTGGGGAATGCCAGGCCTCCACCGTGGTTTGGATCCCACGTTAAACTGTAGGTCCTCCATTTCATCTCACAATCACCCTACCATTGCATATTAGCTTAAGTGCGTATAACCCAAACAGGTAGTAAGACGCGGTGCTAATAATAATAATAATAATAATAATAACAATAACATTTCCATTCTTCTCCTCTCACTCGCACACTTGATGTTATCTGCTTCTCCCATCTCTTTCTTGGTCTTCCTTTCTTTTTCCTACATACTTTTTCTCCATCATTCGCGTTGGTATTCTTTCCTTTTCTCTCATTGCATGCTAATACCATCTCAGCCTTGCTTCATCTACAATATAATGCACTTATACTCTAAATATTTCCCAGATATCTTCATTCATAACCCTTTTTCTTCTTGTAACATCTGATGTTCCCTTAAGTGTATGAGTAGCCTAAACAACTAGTAAGATGTGTTTGGTGAGGTCGAAGGGCTGCGGAACCCTAGTAGAGATATTTATAAGTTATACTTATAACTTCACTGGTCTCTTGGTCTATTGATCAGAGTTCCTGGCTACCAATCTTCAGTTCCCGAGTTCGATTCTCATTAGTATCATAGGTATTTTTCACTGAAGGGAAATTGTTTTTATAAGGGCACTCTGGTCTGGTTGACTATAATTAGGCTAAAGTTAGGTTTGAGACCTCTGGCACACACAATCATTATCATATCATATCATCGGGCCAACATGGTGGCCCGACCTCTGAATAACGGCTACACTTCCACCGCCGCTTGTAGAAGGCCGGGAATGTCTATCCGACAAATTCTCTTGGCATGGGAGGAAAGAGGATTGAGAAGGCAATAAACAACAATAACTAACATTAAAATTAGGAATGGGACCTCCTTGAATCCTTAAATATATTTGAGAATCAAGGATTCGAGACTCGATCCTTAAAAAGAATATAAAAAATCAACAATTCAAGTGAACATTTTTTATGGCTCTAATACTGCTTATTGTTGGATTACAACCAATTAAAATTATAGAATGAACTTATCAACCAGGCCCCAGACCAGTAATTTAACACTAAACTGATGTATGACTGTTACAATGAAAGTATTATAAGGAACTCATTTACTGAGGGTCATCATTTTTTAATATGATTCATATTTGGATTAAAGATTCAGCTTCATAAAATATTGGATTCGACCCAACTGTAATGAAAAGCTGGTGGAAACCCTATAGTAATGTAATGTAATGTAAGTTAACCCTTTGGTGAGTATAGTTTTAATATATTACAATATCCCTGTGGAGTGAGGTTTTTGGTGAAAATTAAAAATATTTTTATTTTTGCATATTAATTTTAAAATTACGTATTGCAGTTTCCAAAGTGGTTATAAAATTTAAAAAAATAATATCTAGGAAAAATTTTAACATTTCAAATACAATTCAGAGAGTTTAAAAATTTGTTTTCGTGCGAAATGTGGGGAAGCATGGATGGATGCAAAGTCCTACATCACATTCTACACACATCGACATAGTGTCTTTCCTCTTTGGCTGTGAAAATTGGCATTATTTTGCCACCGAAATGTGTCGTGCATTGTTGGTTGAACATCTGCTCTCACCTGTATTTGTGTCATATTGTTATCGGCATCAACTTCATGTTCAGGTTCCCGCTCGGATGAACTAGATGAAACTCCGTCATCAATGTCACTCATATCACTCGCGGATTCCCAATTTGAAATTATTTCATTCAACTCTTTTTCTGTGAGCATTAGTCTTTTGCGCGAAGATGCCATGATAAATACAACAATATAAAACTATAATAAGATTATACACATTCAAGCGTGGCAACTACCTTTATTTATAAATGTGTGAGTTTGCCTCCATAAATAAAACAGTAATAAAAACTAAGGTATAAATATAAATGTTCAAATGTGGCTACTAACTTTATAAACAATGACACAGCAAAAAAACTGTTACAAATAAATCATGTGGAAAAACATCTTCTAAAATAAACATCAATTTAGTCAACCAGGTGTTTATGATAAGAAGAAAGTCCCCCGTTTTGTGTAAAGGTCAGTAGAGTCATCTATTAGCAAATATATAAACTAGTAAATGTCTAAAAATAGTTTCTTTAACATAACATAGATAGCAGCAGAGCATTAACATGGTTGAACGTTTATTTACGGCCATACTAATTTAGACAAACATGAAAACGTATATTTACGTGCATACTCCTAGGAAGCCATAACAAAATGAACGTAAATATACGTTCATACTCACCAAAGGGTTAAGGAAGCCAGCCTGAAAGAATATTTAATTGATTACAGTCTTAGAAAGTATCAACATAGTTTTGTGTATAGCTAATACATTTACTGCTTTAAAAAATTGTGTAAAACATGTGAGACTGGTACTTTGACAGGTATTCTTTATGATTTATAATGTCACCAGACTAATTCAAATTTATTTGTTAATTTTACCTCTCTCCTAGTAGTAACAACGACCGGACAAACGGACTGCACAATGACCAGTCTGATTCGCAACATTATACAGAGGGAAGGTTTCTTGGGACTCTACCGAGGAATCACCCCCAACTTCCTGAAGGTGGCGCCGGCGGTCAGCATCAGCTACGTTGTCTACGAGCGGTGTCGCCAAGCCTTGGGTGTCAACATGACGTGATGACGGCACTTGGTTAGGCATATGAATCGACGTACTTCCTGGTGCTGTAGCATGTGGGCTCGAAGAGGGGTAGAGTGGGAGGCTTTGCGAACTGCATTTCTACGCACGGTCTGTTATTTATTTTTGCACAAAAGAAGGTCTCCTCCATGGGCGCTGCTCGAACTGTACCGTTCTCTGCTCTGCGGCTGGGCTGAGGCGGACATGTTTCCAAGAAACGTGAAGGGTAGAATAAGCTCGTGTCATCGTGGCTTGGTTGTGTTGGTACGCATGGTGCTGAGGAATTGAACTAGACTTTAAATATTTATTTTACTGAAGAGATTGCTAGAGTTGTCTCTTGTGGAGCTGTGATTTTTTTTTATTACAATTCGTTTTGAGAGAAAAAGCCAAATTGTCTGATGGTATTAGCTTTGTACATATCTATTTATGCTCTACATTATGTGGAGCACTTTCTTGTGATTATATTTAAATGTGTTTTTTTTAAATCTAATTTATTTCAGCCTATCAATATCTATTCAAGGATTTTGTGGTCATTGCTATGAATTTTACAGTATTTATAATAATCCAAGCATTGCTGAAACACTGCACTAGAATATTACTCTTTTATAATTTAGTGCACTTGTCATGAGAACATTCCATATTATCTGTATTTAAGCTTTTGTAAAGTACACTTTTTATTTAAAAGCAAATTCGAATCGGGTATATGAAATATTCTCAAAACCGAATCAAATATTGAAAAAAAAATTTGATAGCCTTACAACAAAATAATTTATATAGTTGTACAACTTTATTCACTAAAATCTCATCAAAAATGTTTTTATTGTGCAGTTGTTCATAACAATTTACTTTAATCTGATAATTCAAATTATTACTATATACAATTTAATTACCTTTGATCTTTTATATCAAGATTAATCTTTAATGTATTATGTTAGGAAAAAGGTACAGGAAAGGTGTTTAGAAACACATAAAAGGAACGAACGCTGTAACGATCACTTTTCTTCTGTTTAGAAGCTTTTCAGACCTATATTCATATGTTTTAATTATTGTCTTTTTTTTTCTTCTAATAACACAAATTAATTTTGTTCTTTTAAGTCATTACTATATGCATTCTTGCCTATTGTCGAGTTACTTTTTAACTGTTTATTCCTAGCACTTGTCATATGAAGATGGATGTAAACTGAATTCTATTACTGCACAAACTTGATAAAAACAGGGTTTATCTAAAGCTGTGTATTAATATAGATGGATTGTTACAAAAAGAGCTTTATAAAACGGCTTTGAAATTTCTACTTTCACATGTTCACTAAACAACCCTTTTTGTCAATGTTGGCATTCAATTTTTAAAAGCCTCAAAAACTTAGATTTCACTTTGAATATTTGTCAGCTTAGATTTTGCTTCACATACTCCACTTTATAGGTTGCTCTAACTATCAATCAGCTTTGACTTTGCTTCAAAAGTATAATTTCAATTCAACAATCACGAAGCATCGCCAATAAAAGGATTTAAAGTTAAGAGGCATATTTATGTTAAATCTTTGTCACTGTACTATCACAAATTAATGTTTACATGACAAAAATCCAATATAATCGATGAACATATTTTCATACATTGACTTAGTTTATTACAATGAAGAGCAAAAACTATTAATCATGTTTGCAATACTAAACTTTTTTAAATATTCTATTTTCGATTAGGCTTCGAGAATATCTTATATTATTCGATTTGACTTGTCTTTGAATCGAAAAGTATACTGTGTACACCCATAAACACTTCTGAATTTGATATGAGTAGTTCCAGATTAATACATTAATCAAACACAAGGGGAAATAACAATAAATCTATAAAAATTAAAATCTTAACTCATGCACACATAAATCTTAAACAGGCAGCTCTCTGACCTATGTCTGGTGGTGCCTTAAATGGCTAAATACACCCTTCAAAAACCTCCCAACATTCCTTTGATATTACCTCTACCCCATATTAAAATAAAATACCAGTTATAGTTTTATAACTCGCATCTCCAGAAAAGAAATAATTTGGAAATTTACGTTTGAATTTTCAACATCCGCCCACTGGTTGAAATTTCTATTTTAGCACCCAACATTCCATCTTATTCTTGTCCATTATTCATTAAAATTGTCTATAAATAATTTTGGTAACGGTGAGAGACTCAAATCTTATGGTATTCTTGAGATTCGAGACTAATAAAAATATTGAAAAGTATCTTGAAGTATTATGAAGACCTTCACTTCTAATAACAGTTCTATGCAATTTGTGAAAGGAATTATATTAAGTTGTGTAGTTGGAAGAATTACAAAATCTCAAAGAACCAAATTATATTAATATAATTAATCTACATAAAAACTGTTCTCTTTGTTTATAACGTAATCAACATGACGATAACATTGGCGGTTTTATTTACTAAACAAAGCTGTTGGTTTCATTCATTAAAACATTATGAAAAACAACACTTTTTATCTTGCATAAAAATAACAAACTTTTATGGCGCTACTATGATAACAGAGCAATAGTACTCATGTTTAGTTATGAAATAAAGAGAATGTTTATTTACAATAGACAACACCCCCTCCCGAACATGTGTTAAAATATTAATGTGGCTCTCTCCAATTCCTTGTAAACACTTATGATGGCTCAGTCCGAACATAGCTTTGGTAAGAGCATCAGCTATCATCTTGTTCGTTGGAATGTACTTAACGTTGATTTCTCCTTGTTTGAAAACTTTGCGTACGTAGTGATGCCAGATGTCAATAGAAAAATGTTGCCTGTATATGATCTTCAGTTGTCATGAGATCCTCCCCAGTCTGTGTCCAAATATCCAATCAGTTCAGCACCCGATCTCTTATATGCTAGTCCATGGTTTCTCGTACCTTTCAGGTATCACAGGATATGTTTTGCTGCAACCCAGTGTACTATACCAGGGTTTCGATTGTACTGGCACAAGGAGCTCACTGCATACGCAATGTCAGGTCTTGTCGATACTGTGAGGTACATCAGGGAACCAATGAGTTTCTGGTATAGAACATCCCTCATTTTCGGTCTCTTCCTTTGTGGACGGATCCTTGGTTTTGGATAACTTACTCTTTCCATCTAATGGAGTATTCACTGGTTTGCAGTCTTGCATACCAAATTTCTTGAGATCATCATCTATATATGATCTCTGTATCATAGTGACCGACTTTGAATTCAATTCCAAGACAGTAGTTTAGTTTTCCTAAGTCCTCCATCTGGAAGTTTTGAGATAAATCATCTTTAAAACTTGTGTAAGCTTCTTTGCTATTTGTCCAGGGTTCCTATACTTTGGAAAGTAAGGGGGAAAAAATAACAGTCAGGGATATGACAGTTCATGTCACACTTCTGTTTCATCAGAAATTGTAAAGGCGCAGAAGGAAGGTGAAAGTGAAAGTAGTATAGTTTTTCGAAGAAACCCTAACACTTTTGTTATGAAAGATGATATAACTAAGGCTGAAGTCATTTGGGCTTTGCAGGTTGTTGACGTTAAAATGTATTTTAATTCGTGCAATAATTTAATTTTTCATTTGATGTTTCCCAAATGTTTCATTGCCAGTGCCTTTACTCTTGGTAGAGACAAAGCTGCATATTTCATTGTGCATGGCTTGGCTCCATTCTTTCATAACAATTTACTGGACCGCCTAAAATCATGTAACAACTTAGTAATTTGTTTTGATGAGGCATTGAATAAAGTTACTAAAAGAGGGCGAATGGGCATTGTGTTCAGATTCTGGGACCAGGAAAATCATAGTCGTCATTCGTTTCTTTGACAGTGTTTTTATTGATATAAGCACGACTGACGAATTACTGAACCATTTCTTGCATGGTATTTCTCCTCTTCCACTGTCGAGCATTGTTTACAAGTTGACAGGGTGTACAACTTTTCCTTTGAAGTTCTGTGATGTGCGGTGGTTAGAGAATGCAACATGCTTCCTAAAACAAAGCTTGTAGACACACTGAAAAGAGCAGCCTGTGATTCATTTCTGAAGTGTAAACTAGCTTTCTAAAAAACCATTGCAGATGGATTTCAGCTTCTTTTTTTTAATACGGTTTGATAATTTTGTTATTTTTCCATCATTTCCCCTGAACTCATTGGCAAGACATCTGCTTTCTTATTCTTCCATGAGAGGTGAGGCAAGGTCGGCTGTAGGGAAGGAGTAGGCTGAAATAATTGCTATTAAATTAATATTTCCACATGAATAGTACCATAAAATTATAGTGGTAATTTTGCACAACAAAAATCATCGTCGCTATCTGGCACACTATACACTAACACTATAATTAATATCTCTTAATAGATTCAAACAGCCATTTCGTTGAGTTTATCAATGTGTTGAGGAAGTTTGTGAGGTGATCTGCCATGGTTTCCCCCTCGTTCATTTTTGTGGACAAAAGCTTTTTCAGAAGAGTTGCTTTTCTAGCGGGTCCCTTCGACTGATAAACTAGACTTAGTTTTTGCAATACCTCATGGGATGTTTCGGAATGTCTCAGTGACAAAGCTCTGCAGGACTCACAGCCAAGACAATGTCGGCTTCGTTTTACACAGCTATGAGCGGGACATTTGCGGCAATAATTGCCACATTGGCACCCTCCTTTATAGCCGACATGAGAATAGTTCCATTGAAGTATTCGCAGTGGTCGTTCTTTATAAGTATTGCTTCCATTTGTTGTCTATGTGTCGTAGTTGTGTTTTCCTAGTTTTTCAATGTCCATTGAGAATAAGGATGCAATATAAATTTCTTGGAAAACTTCTGATTTCAAGAGTTAAACATTATTTTACTTCTGATCACCCTTTCACTTTAAACACACAGATAATTTATTTTACTATGCAACATAAAAAGTTGTTACAGCGCTCTGGACCAATAACATGTAGGTTTTATTTATTAAACAACGCTTTTGGTTTAATTGATTAAAACATTATGAATAACAAACTTTTATTGTAATGATAACACAGAGCAATAGAATTCATGTTTGGTAATGAAACAAAGAGAATGTTTATTTACAATACACAATAAATATTTCCAGGTAGTTAAAGTTTTTAGCTGGCCATTACATTTGCTCATGTCTTTTGTATTATTTTTGAAATGTGATTCTTATAAGTTTTATTCGGACCACTAAATAGTATACTAATTTTTTACCCTCATTAAAAAAACTTGTATCATATAAAAAAATGTGTGCGCCAAACTTTCACGATTAGTGGATCAATCTGGATGGTGCAGTACACACCTCCGTGGGACACAAGCTAATAAAATAAGTAATTATAACGCTAAAAATTGTAAAACATACATTTTTCAAACATTTACTTGGAATTATTATGAAAGTACAATAATATAGTATTATAATTTTACTAATAGGGTTATTGAGTTAACTAAGGAGGCTTTTGTGCCACAATTTTTTGTAACTCAGATTAGGGCCTATGTCCTTTTATGTTTTTTAAAAAAAAACGTCAAGATTGGCAGGCCTAAATACGGTGGGCTGGACCATACTTATCTAAGAAATATGTTAGTGTTTGATTTAAAAAAAAGTCTTTATGTAGCTTAGTAACAATAATAATTATTAATGTTAAATAATGAAAAGTGAGGAAAATCTGAAAAATGAAACTTTCTCCTAAGTCTCAACTAAAAAAAAGAGATAAATTTGGCTTGATCTACTATCCACCTTTCCTATACCTTCTTCCAAATATAATACTACTATAATATATGTAACACTTGAGGTGACTTCACGTAAACACATATTGTTAAAACATTGATTGCCACACTTTGTTAGTGTGAAGGAACTAAACCAAACCGTATTAATCAGAACACTGTCGGAATAAAAAAAAAAGTATCTAAATACACTTCCAAAATGGCAAGGAAGATGCAAATCGGCATGGGGTTATGGTGATGAACTAAATAGCTGTATTACGCTATGGCAAAGCACACAAGTACTATAGAAAGTTTGTACATTATTTATTCATGATTACTATTGCATACTTTGGGAAGAACACAATAACATTTTGAGTTCATAAAATTCATTATAAGGTTGTCATGTTCTTCCCAAATAATTGACATGCTTTGTGTTGGAAGAAAGGAAAACATTTTAACTATATGATGTTGAATTTTATAATCGGTTTATTATTTTTTGTCATCTATCTCACTGCCGATTATCTAGGAAACTAGATACATAACCCAAAAATATTATCAAAGTGCATGTTATAAAAGTGAAACTTGTATCACTTCAATAGTGTCTATGTTTTAAAATTAATTATTTTTCAATTTCGTTGTAATTTTTTAAAACATGGTAAAGCTATTGAACTAATCTCCATTCTACTGGGTTTTTTTTAAGTATAATACAGAAAACTGCACCGCTGTTTTGAGTTGTATTACCTGCCTATGAGGTATTTTCCTGGAGGTCTGACTGTTATTGCATTAGTTTTTCCACTTAATTTAATTGCTATCCAATCAATAATGTTAATTCATATGAAAACAGTATTTTTCTGTAATATAATCCTCTTTCTTTAACAAAATTTGTTGTTGTTAAAACTTACCATTCTTCCAAGTGTGTATACAAATACTACTGTCTTGCCTATTGTAATGTCATGTTTATGTACATGTAAAACATGTTTTTTTAAATAATATATAGCTAAGAATTAAAAAATGGAATGTATGCTACATTTAGACTAAAATATATTTCATTCAATAATATATTCTTTATGAAAGTTATGCATCTGATTTTTAATAAGTTAAATTGGAAAATCGCATCGAGAAGTTTAAACAATGGATGTAATGGTTCCTACTTATAGCTTGCTATAGGAAAGGACACCATAAAAAGATGCAGGCATTTATTATTTTATGATACTCTTAAGACTGTAATCATGTTGAATAATCCTATTATCTTTTTAATCTATGTTGAAATATTTTTGACTCAATCTGTGGAATTTCCTCATGTAATCTTTACAAATACATAGCAGATTTGTTTCATTTGTATGAAATATTAAGGTTTTTTTTCATTAAAGTTTCCCTCTTTAGGGAGTGATTACTTTTTTGTTAGATTATTTTAACCTCTGAAAATCCTTAATATCTGCGTGTCTTATCCAACACTTAACCTCAATCGCAATTTCAAGGTATTGTACCTTTCCCAGATCTACCAACTTTATATAGCATTACCAGGCCTTATCCTCTTCCTAGTCATTACCACCATTTCAGACTTCACCGTGCTGAATTTTATTCCACGTTTTCACTTCCTCATTCCATTCCTATATTTCCTCTTCCTTGCCTCCATACCAAGTCATTGGCAAACATGGCTTCACATTCTTTCCTCGCCGAGTTTCCTTACCATTACAAATAGAGGTGAGAGAGCTCTCCTCTTCACTCCCAATTTTTTATTTGGAACTACTCTGTCCATTCCTTCTCGGTCAACACAGATCATGTTATCCTCATAGATACCATAATTCTCCCTAGGCAGGTTTTAGCTATCGATATGGTTACGTCTTGGTATCTAGAGTTTACGACCAAGTGGTTCTGATAAAGGTATAACACGAAAATTATTTTGAGATGTTTTTCTTAAACAAAGATGGTGTAGGTGTGGAGTAGATCTAACAGCTGGTAGGTGAATTTATGTAATCCTACTTAATACTTACACCCAAAATCGATGGAAAATGAGCTGTTTAATTTTATTCTTAGATTGGTGCTTAGTTTGACTAGTCCTAATAGTTACACAACATGTCAAACTAAACATATCTATGCTAAAATAGCCTTAAGTATATAATCTACTTACTATCATACATGTCCAACTAGTAATTGATGGCCATTTTAATTTACAACAACTTAACATTCACCAACTATGAAATTATGCTGATTTAGATCTAACATAGGAAGTGATGCTGTTTTGAAAGTGGCGCACAAATTCTCGGCTCATTGGTCGTAACCAAACTGTCTAGTCTGGTTAGGGAAAGCATTACCAAACCAAGCTATGGTATCATTTTGTTAACATCATATCAGGCCAACTGTGAAAACATGCCTATTACAACTCCTTACACTGCAGCCTCCTCAATCGCTTTGAAGACTGTTTTTACAATTTTTTCAAGGTATTTAACATGCACTTTCTGAACCAACTTATTACATCAGCACACGACTTATAATCTAACTTAAATCTAGACCAGATACAACACCCAACCCCTGGTCATTAATTCATCACTGAAAAGGTAAATCCACATTTTACCAATGATAATTTTTTTGCCCATGGAGCAGAATCCGGGACCCTTAGATGAGTAGACAGACACGCTACAAACTGATCTAAGAGATTGGACTTTATTTCTACCCACACTATCATTGCCTTCTCCACATTCTTAAATATACTAATACTAGGCTATTTACAAATTCATACCTACTTTCCATCAGCTGCCATGTAGTGAAGATCAAATCTATTGTAGACAGCTGTTACTTTCTCCATCTTCCTTTCATTTTCGTTCTCACAGGGTTTTTTCTAAATGGTTTCCCACACAAATGCTTGTACACTTCTAAGTCATCCGATTAGCATAATCAGTAAACAAGCTTAAATCTCTAACACATAGTGGGGCGTTTTAAACTTAGCGGGAGCCTGGTTGCAGCAACCAGGTCACGAGAATGACTATAACAAATAATTTTAACTATGAAGCTCATATTCCAATAGTATAAAGCTCGGTTAACATTATAGGTTAACTTTCTCGCATGAGTTTGACAATGTTTTCCTTGAATTATAATTTTGTTATCAATTCTTTAGTTGCCATTGTTTATCATTAAACGAATTAATACCAAATTTAGAAAATGAAACACAATTTAAAGTACATAATATATATCTACATAGAACTCAAAACTGACTACATCCTAAGGAAGATGCTGTGGGGCATTGGAATATTTACCGGTAAGTCTGTTGATATGTGACCGTCTCTGTGGTCTTTTGGTCAGAGTTCCTGACTTCCAGAGGCCCTTGATACAATACCTGGCGCTTCTGTAATCTTTCTGTCTAGGAGTGGTTTTATAACAGGTTCAAACTCAGACTTGTGAGGTCAAATTTGGAAAACAGATTAACAGCCAAAGGGCTCATGCTGACCTCTTATCAGCAAATGTTAGCACTGTCATGGCTAACAGCATTGGTCGTTTGTTTAGTATAGCTCTTCATGAGGTTTTGTTAATGTGTTATGTGCAGCCACTTTTTAAGTTCTTAGACCAAGCGAATCAAAGCCGAAGTGATAATGTTTTTGTTGTCGCATGACATTTCTAATTTTTGATTAAGAATATCCAAGTTTTTTAAAAAGAGATGTTTAAAGAAAAAATAAACTTAATAAAATCTTTTGTGGTGACATATTTGACTTTATCTCTTCTTATGTTATAGATGTCATTTAATCACTAGCCTGTGTTAAAATAGAGTTCAGTAGTAAAGTAGAGTCTCGGAAACTCAACACTCAATAACTCTGCAGGTGACCTGACGGTCTAGGGGGTAAGGTGTCAGACTTCTATGCTGGCGACCGGGGTTCAATCCTCGATCCCGGCACAGATTTATCTGATTACTAAACCCTTCCTTCACCTCTGATCAAGACATCTTGTGAATGTGAGGAATGCCAGGCCTCCACCGTAGTTCGGATTCCACGTTAAACTGTAGGTCCTCCATTTCATCTCAGTCACCCTACCATTACACATTAGCGTAATTGCGTATAACCCGAACAGGTAGTAAGACGCGGTGCTAATAATAATAATAATAACTCTGCACGCAAACGTGCACACAGTTGTTGGCGCAAGTCATCACAATCCAAGCTCATTCAACTGTATAATCTCTAAGTTTGTTTGTGTAACTCAAGTGGAACAGTCGTGCTGCGGTGTTTTTACAACAGTATTTGTAAGTTTTCCAATCCAATAACGTGTTATTCAAATCAATACAATATTATATGTACAGTATTGTACTGCATTTCTGTATATTACATGTATGTATAATGTATATACACCATTATATTAATTATTAACACATAATATATTGTACTGTACATATATTACTGTTACTGTGCCGTAAAATTCTACATTACAGTACCTATAATACTTGATACTGTACTGTGTTTTATCCTTTAGTAAACATGATTCTTATTCAAGTTCATGCTTAAAACTTGATATTTCAATAACTCAACACCATCTCGGTCCACATTAGGTCGAGTTTCCTAGACTCTTATGATAATAAAAATTATTACATATTATATACAAGTTGTTTTCTTCCTTTGATATGTTTTAAAAATATTTGGGCATTAAATTTGAGTCGAAACGAAGACAATTTGACCTTTGACTTAACATGTTGAAGTTTTGCTCACTTCGGGTGTTTTTTACTTCCATGATACTTAATTTAATATAAATTATTATATCATAGATTTATTTAATGATATAGCCTACATATTCTTGGGGTATTTTATTTAATTTTCTTTGTTTAGATGAATATGATTACAAAGTAAAAATGGCGACCAATGGCTAAATTAAACATTTAAAGGAGGATAGAAGTGCAAGGCCTACATGCCAGAAAATTGTAGGCCTCAAAGTTCACAACAAAAAACTTAATTATTAAATTTTTGGGGTACACCAGAAGAAGAATGTAGATACACTGAAAATTTAATAATTATGTGTTTTGATTGTGAACTTTGAGGACTACAATTGTCTGGTAAGTGTGTAGGCCTTGCCTTTCTATCCTCCTTTCAATGTTTGATATCTTGGTTTTGTCCACTTTGCTATTTTACTGAAGAAGGGGAACTGATGTACCTCAAAAATTACATAATCATGTGTTTGGTTGAGTTTTAATTGTGTACTTTGAGGCCTCAATTTTCTGATAGATGTGTGGCATTAGTAGGCCTAAGCTTATTCTGTAATGAAATTTCAATTAAACCACAAGTTTAATATTCTTTAAAAAAATCTTATTTAAAAAATTTAAAATTTGAAGAATCCATCCCTAATCTAGTCTGCATGTTTAAACACAATAATTATACATATATATAAAATTTTCAACTATTTCGGTTTTATTACAGCGAATAAACCTTAGCTTCTTTAGAATAGGAGAAAAGGTTTTTTTAGTATCTGGACTTGCTAACCGTTTTAGTTATGCACCTATGCACTAATTACTTTAATGATGATGAAGGTTGAATTTGGATGAAGTGCACCTGCATTTTGGTTTATTTTATCATTATTTTAAATTAATTAAATAGGAAATCCTAAACTGTATAATGTATACAGATTTTTTGAACGACTTTACAATGACCTTGTGAAGTGTTAATATTTATTTTGATATGTATAAAATGATTTGATAGAAAAAGTATTTTCATATAATTATCAAACACAACTCATATTTCACCCTTTCCAAGGAACTTATGGCAGTGCAGCAGATGAGACCATCTATTATAGCTCTAGAAAAATATGTTACTATTTATGTTTAGTAGACTATAGTAAATATCTTCCACGTATATTTTAAGACAAGTGTGAATATGATGTTGGCTAGAAATCCTGGTGCAGTTTTTTCCTTCAAACCTCTAGAGAAGGCTTTATTATGTCATTGTTAAAGCCTGAATTTTTAAAAAATACTGACAAACAAAATAAGCACATAAATATGTGACAAAATATGTAATAATGTGAAAATTTGTAACATTGAATAAACTTTTTACCCCCTCTCTCATAGTACACACATATATAAAACAAAATTTAATTTTATGCCTATAACTTTCTGAAGGACTTTAAAAAAAAGCGCTTTTCTAAATGTACACACACACATACAATAACGTTTTTAAAGAGCTGTATTTCATTATTAGTTGGTTTTACAGCAATTAAATTTCCCATTTATTGAATAATTAGACACACATGGCATTAAAACTTTTAACTGATTTTAGAAATCATACAAAACTACAAACTTTAAATGAAATTTCCACTGTAATTTTTAACTCAATAAGGAAAACCTCTTCTCGCTTTATGAGGCAATTGTATTATATTTGGAAGAAGGTACAGGAAAGGTGGATAGAAACATATAAAAGGGAGACAAACACAATATGGCGTTTCACACTCCTCCCTGATGAGTTCCGATAGAATGAAACCTGGGTCGGGGGATTTGGGCGGTGACGATCAATTTTCTTTAAGAGGCAACTATTACCTCCTTGTCCATTGGCAGCAGTGTAAAGTGTGAACTGTGTTCTTTTCATTGTAAAGGCCATGTTGTGTTTGTCTCCCTTTTATATGTTTCTATCCACCTTTTCTATACCCACTGTAATTTTATGTAATTTCTTCAAAAATATTATGTAGAATTTAATTAAGTATATAAAATCAAAACTGAAAATAAAGTCCATAACAACCCAATTTGCCAACACTTTGCTTTCCATATTTAAAACGGGTCGTATTAAAATATGAAATTACATAAAAATTCTGGTTCTAGTCATCATCAGCAGCAGTTTCCAACCTGTGGCCAGGTCAGTATTTGTAAAATTACTATGTACCTGTCTATAAACTAAGTATGCACGCACATACAGGGAAGGTGGAGTCAGATAATGCATGACACCATATCACAATCTTATCGGGCAAAGTTGTGTGTTAGTAAACCCGACTGTGTGAACCTATGAACAAATAACGATTGACTCATCAACTATGATCATCAAGATTGGTGCACACATTTCATTAAAAGGGTTAAATATGCTCTAAACTTAATAATACCTTTTAAATAGGGGAGGGAGTTGTGTGCATAATATTAGAAGGCTGTATGTGTATGGACATGTAACGAGGACGTTGGAATACTTGGGATATTAGAGAAAGCAAGGGTTAGATGGTATAATCATGTAATGATGGAAAATAACATAATTCCAAAAGGATTGATTGAGCTGGAGTATGTAGAAAAAAGACGGCAAGGGAAAGATGGAAGGAGCAGAAAACATCTAGTGTGTGAGTGAGAGGAAAATAATGGTGGAACAGAGGGAGATGGAGACATTTTACTTAACTTATCCGACCACAGGCTGGTAAAAAGTTTATGATGATGGTGGTGGTGGTGGTGGTGGTGGTGGTGGTGATGGAGATGATAATGATGATGATGATGACATATAATTAATGAAAATTGGAAGAAAGAAACAGTTTGGGGAGCTGGGCGAATAAAAAGATTTGATGCAGTCTTGGCATAATTTATTTAGATATAAAAGTTCCAAACACATGAACACACTTTTTTCCCTATAAATCTCATCAATATAAGATATTTGATATGAACTTGTGTTTAGAGGACGAAACCAATTTTAGTACTTATTAAATAAGAACTAAGTATATAGTGACTTAAACATACACCCTGAACAATTCAGCAGGATAGGATACTTAATAAAGTGGTAAGAAGACTCCTATAAATTAAATCAATTATAAAAAACAACATGACATTAACACTTTAATAGAAGAAAAAATATTGTCCTCAAATTGAAATGTAGTTAGCATTAGATTTTAAATGTAGAAAATTTTAAGTTTTTTTATAAAACTTGTGACAGTTCCAAACTTAACTGTCTTGGTCATCTTTCAAGCAAATGAGAGTGGCTATTTAAATAAATTTGAAACCAGACGTCATATATATATATATATGTAATTTGTTTATGTTATGTTGAAAACATTGTAACAATAAAAAAAAATTGGGTCTTAAAGTAGACGTCCGGTGTACCAATCCCTCCCTACCCTTAAATAAAATAATCATAAATGTAACATACAAAATATATCCTTATTAAAACAGTCAATATATCTGATCACAACTATGGACATGCCACAGCCAGTGTGTGTGTTGGTCGAAAAGGTCACAGCACACCAGTTTGGACATCCTTGACGTGTTGACCGGCTGCTTCGTCCAAAAGCCACACCAGTTTACCGTTGGAAGGTTGAATCCTTCCTGCTGGCAATGCTTCACCATCCTTTAGGATTCTCTGAAAAAATATACCAGTAGCGATGGGTAATCCACAGATACTGCTGATAGGGGGCCAATACTCTTTAAAAAAGGCCTACTTTTAAAGACTGGCACCGTCATCAGCCTCAGCATCATCGTCAGTTTCCAGCCTGTGGCCAGATCAGTTTAATAAAATGCCTTCATCTTTCTCTATCCTTACATCATGCTTCCCCTTTGACTCACACACTTTCTGATTTATGATCCTCAGTTTTATTTCTTGGTCTTGCTTGCGGTCTTGTATCCTACATATTTCATTTCCATATCATCTCAGTCTTGCTTCTTCTATCTCATGTACTTCCCACAACCCACTCTTTCCCGGATAACTTAATTCCTAATCCTATTTCTCCTTGTAACAATTAACATGCTCCTCACTAGCTTAATTCCCATTGCCTCTACTTTCTAGTCTCTCTTACATTCAGTATCTAATTTTATGTTGCATTTGTGACTGGTTACAAAGTACATCCTGCAAACCACTTCCTTACACTTCAACTGGCTGATTGGCGCTGTACACTCCGTTTACCCTGAGAGATATCAGTCTTAACTTGTGTGATTACAATGTATTTATCTTATAGGCTGAACCATTATGTAACTGGTCAAGGAAAGAGTGCTAACGTTCATAATAAACAAGGTTTACATTTTCACATACATTTATATTGCACATTAAGTTTCCGTGGTTAAATTAGGCGTGTGTTAGTATAAAGTTTTATAGACAAAGTTAAACCTAGAAATCAATGTTTTAAGTTGATATTGATAACAATCATCAAATTGATAATGATACAAATCATTATTGGAATAAAGACATGGGCTGGGATGGTTGTTAAAAGTAATAAGTATAACCTTGATGATGCTGGAGCAGAAATAATATTGAGACAAAACATTATTAGAGACAGAAACTTGCTTGAGGCTGAATGTTGGAGTGTAAACCAGTGGGAGATATGCTTAGAGAATGATAACTGTTAATGTAATTAATATAAAAATATTGTAGGCATACAAAAATATTTTATGCATAATCCACGAAATTTGGAACTAAATTGTTAGTTTTATCAACGGTATGAACTTATATTTATTTATCTGGCTATGTAGTCTTTCCATAGCCTGCAACCCAGATGCACTGTGCATATAGGTTTTTTCTTTGTTTTTTTTATGATTTTGATCACTAAACTCCTATCTAGAAAATTTTGATATAAATTTTAATCAAAAAATGATTAATCGATATAATAATCACAGATTAAGACTAATTGCCGATGCACTAATGATATACCAACGATTCATCGGTATCTGCATTGGTACACCCTTAATTTATATCTACTATTTAAAGTGTTTATAATGATTATAGGAAGGTGAAAAATTCAAATAAAATTGTAGGCTGTAATGTTCCTCGGCCGTAAATTCACCAATGTGAAAGAAGAAATCCTCATTTCACCAATGATAAATTTTTCAGATATGCCAGGAATTGAGCTCGGAACCCGCAGCTCAGTAGACACACATGCTGTCGGTTGGCCAATAGTACAAATATACACCGAGTGCACCTCACCTTGACAATATCAGCCTTGCTGGCCCCTGTGGCGGCAAAGACACAGCACTCTGCGTTATTCACCACGGGGAATGTGAGTGTGATGCGAGAAGGCGGGGGTTTGGGAGAGTCGGTGATGGGGGCCACCCACACCGAGGTCTCCTCCAGCAGACGGTGACCCGGAAACAATGAACATGTGTGCCCGTCAGGACCCATCCCCAGTAGCAGCATGTGGAACCGCGGGAGCGAGTCCGGGGGAAAATACACAGACATTTGTTGGATGTAGTCTTTGGCTGCTTCTTCCGCTGAAACAATTTGATACATTACCTTTTAATAGGAATATTGGCTGATCTATAGCCATAGCCTGTAATTCACCATAAGATCCTGTTTTAGTTTAAAATAGTATTTAGCTATAATTTGATCTTTAAAATAGCTCACATTGATTGTTGAATGGTTTAACGCAGGGGTTCCCAAACTTTTTGAAATGGAAGAACCATTGCACCAGAAAAATACATGTTGGAGCTGTTATAAATTAGTTTACACTAATAATATGAACATTCAATAAGGACAGTTAAATTTTACAAGTATAAACATATAAAGCAAACGAAAAACCGATGCTATTTTAAAGTATGGAAAACAAATAAAGAGTAGGCCTATTCTAAAATTGCTTCAGATAGCTTGTGATAACTATGATGGAGCCCAAGAGATCTGTGGGGCAAAGTTTGAAAAATGCTGGTCTAATGCGTCACTCTTGTGAGAAACTGAACACCCGGTGATGGAGAGATTGGGATTTAAATCTCAACCGTGTGTACTGAGGTTGATTTTACCTAGAGGATTTTCCATTTTTCCTTCACACAAATGCTAGTGCCAATGTTTCATCTACAACTAACTTTCTATTCCTATCCCACTAGTATAATTAATGCATGTGTGCAACCAAAATAGGTACTAAGAGCTAATAAAAAATAAATGAACTTTTACAATACAATCAAAAATAGAAGAACATCTTGGTAAAGTTGTCTGTTGTCCCTGTATTGTACTGGGAAACAAGTTGAGAGGTTTAAAAGGAAAGCAATATCGGGTTAATTTACTTTTTTTTTACCAACCTCAGTAGACCCGAATAGGATTCAAACCTCAATCTCCCCATCTTCAGTAGGCCAGTCCAACACAAGAGTGACACCTTAGACCATTCGACCACTGAAGTGGGTCAAATGTTTTCCAAAGGGTACATGAACTCTCATTTTAATTAAGGTGTAAATAAGAGCAAGTGGTCCCAGGTTGTTTTAAGTGCCTTAAATATTTATTTTTTTAACACTTATGACAAATTATAGTTACCTGTTAATTGTGGATCAATTTTGATGAATTGATCTTCAGTGAGTGGGGTGGTTCCAATTAAAGCACTCTTGTACACTCCGTATGTGGAGTCTCCACTTTCGATAGGTACCAGTCGCTCATCGCAGAAAAACAGCCTCCATTTGGACCAGTCTGTATCAATTTTAGGTAGACCACTGGATAAGAACTTTGTTAAGGATCCACCTACAAAAGTGATAGTAATAATTTGTCTGTTAATCAGTTTAAGACTACAAGTTGTATCGGTGAGGGTATACTGCATGATGGTTTCTTCATCACCCCGCTATAGACTACTAATGAGGGTGAATTTCCTCTTAATTACCCTCCTCACAACTAACCCAAAGATTACGTCATCACATAACCTTGGTGTTAGCATTTAATAAACACTTTGAACTCTTTCAATAAAATATATAGAATTAATTTTTTTCACCCCATCTCATTAATTAGAGTTGTATGCATATATATTATATAATTGTTATGCTAGTGTGATAGGGATGGGGAAGACTGAATTTAGAGGAAATGTACCCACATTTGTGTGGAAAACGATTTATGAAACAACACTCGGTACCGGTACACCCGAATGGAATCTGAAATAGGTCTCCTCGTCATCGGTAGTCCAGTCTGTTATAAATGTGACTACAACGGGTTGTTTCATTAGAAAGTCCAAAGTTTATTTTAAACAAGATAATAAAACCATAATTACTACTCCTTTATGAGAATTGGGTTTGTTAGTAAAAAAAGAAAATTCTAGTACTTGTAAATGGTTAATGCGTAGGGGCCTACGGTATTAATAAATATGTTAAATCACCAACCCAGCGAAAGGTGTAAGAGGATATACATATATGCAAGAACTCAAATTAAAATGATCACCACAACGCTACCCGATATAGCGAAATGTTATTGGTTGAGTTCTAGGTGTTTTATACTTTTTTTTTTACAATTTAGAATGTTTCACAATATTTGTTTTGTTATAATCGGAAATTTGCTTATGTTGGTGTGTGTTTAGTTGCTGAAAAACATTAAATTTATAATAATTTGACACAGGAAAAAACAAAGAATCCTGCCCTCTGCTCGTACTATTCTCAATCCTTTTTTTAAATAAAGTGTTCCATAGGCCTGTTTGGCTTTTCAACTACTAGGCCTATACTAATAATAAATAATTCCCCCAAAACAAGGTCCAAAATCAATACAAAAACTATGGAGGTCTAATCATAAAAGCAAACAATAATGAAAAATGAACAGTCTTTAAGAAAGCTACCCTAATTGTAATGGATTTTACAAATTTTGTTTTATAACAAGGTTGAAAACATATATATGGGGGAACCAAGGAATTTTTATGATACAAATGCCATTCAATTGTTTCCCTCATAAATAGCATAATTACACATGAAAAATCAATTTACCACTATTTTTATCTCAACTGTAAGCATCAGTGTATTCCTTACAAGCGAAAGTAAGATAGGTGTGTCTAAAATACTTAACCAACCAAACAATGTGCTATGAAAGAAAATGGTAAACAAGACTTATTATTATGTTACGTGGTGTGTATTATAAATCAATCCCCACTAATAATGTATTATCAATATTTAATAATAATAATAATGCTAAACCTGATAATCCAATTTTGAAGAGGTCTTCTTGTTCTATTGCCTTCTTGGACATCTCTTGAATTAAACCACACAGTTTGTTAATTACTAAATTTTCATCTTTCAACACAATAATTATTTTAGACATTATGAATTTTAGAATATTAATGTAAACAACTTGTCATTAAATAATAGGTTCTTGTCGAAATTTTCCTATAGCAGCGACTCTTTGATCACGACACTTTAATTTTTTAGGCAGACGACGGTGTCATGGCATCTAATGTTGCCAACATAGTTTCAGTGACATTTTAGGGAAGCTATTACAAAATACTTTTCTATTATTGAAACCGTTAACAAATAAATACTTTTTTGTTTTATTTTAATTATTTAATTTAATGATTCTGAGTTAATATTTATATAAACGTAATAACGAGAAATTGTACTATTTGTGTTGGCACTTCGTAGTCTCTTTTCAAATGTTTTTTTCCCAGAGCTTTAAAATTCTATTATTATTGATATTATCATTATTATTATTATTTAGCACCGCGTCTTACTACCCATTCGGGCTATACGCTTAAGTACTAATTACATTAATGGATTAGGAATTGGGAAGGTTGAATTTAGAGGAAATTCGATCTCCCCGTTCTCTGAAGTCTAGCTCAACATGATTAGCGCGTTTGCTAACTACGCCACCGAGGTGAGTCAAATTCGATTATATTTATTTGTCCACACACATTTTTCTTTTTGTTTATTAAGGTAAAAAGGGGTCGCATCTATTTATTTGTCTGAACACTTTTCTTCTTCTTTTGTGGATCTGTGCTGAGACAGGTATTAACATAACTTTTTCGCTGTCCTGGCTCATAAGCGCCTTCTTTCATCTTTTTGTAGCTCATCTTTTTTTGTGTGTACTTGGTCTGTATTTATTTTAATTGGTTTTATTTAATACACCTTTATTTGTTAGAATGCGTCTTCATCATGATTACTTTTTCGTTTAATCTTATTTCAACAATTGTTTAGTATAAACTTAACATCTGAGCCACCTATTTTGCTTTTCGCAATACTTTTATTTATTGATAGGTGTTACACTTTATTTCTCCCCAAATCGTGTTTTAAATCATTATTTCTGAACAGTTACCTACCCTTCACACCCCTTCTACATTTGACTGTTTTATGCTCGCCGCTAGGTCAGGAACGCGTCGGTTTGGGGCTTTCGCGGGAAACAAGTGTGTGATTTCAGTGCATTGTTATCATGACATTTTAATTGTGTTTATAATGAACTAGTCAAGAAAGAAGAACCCAAGGCCACATCATTCATCCTCAAATATCTCCGCGGAATTATCTAAAGGTAGGACATATCAATGTAAAGAGAATATAGAAGTACAGCTACTTGCAGGAATTTGTTTAAATCCTTGCTTACTCTACCTAATAATATTTTAATAATAAAACAATCACACATACATATAAAAAAAAAAGTAGAGTAAATTTAAAGTTCCAAAATGTGACTTGATTTTTAACAACTTAGTTTGTCTTCTAAATAGTTTTGTGTAATGCGCTGGCTTGTGTACCGCTCAGCCAATCAGATGTCTTTTTATATCTTTCGTTGTCATTTTATGTTGCTTTAAAATATTCCTTTCCCTATCGAACAAGAAATAAGAATAGTATTACAAGTTAAATTATGTGTATTAATAATTTTATTTGACACGCTACCTATTTGACTAGTTCTATATTTTAGTTTTTATTATCTTGACTAGCCAAGTTTAATCAGGGTTGAGATGGGATATCTAAAACAAGGCCTGGAATATTTTAAAAGGCAGTAATGACACGTCATTCTACCGTTTATAATAACCTCCCTGCCATGTGCGTCGGAACAATTTTCTAGTTCAGAGAGGGAGGAAGACACAGGGGTGCAGAGAGATGAAGCCAGGTTAGGTTGGGTTGCGTAAATATTTGCTGTCGTTTTGTCGACTAGTTTGCTATCTATCACTATAATATGATCCTCTACCCGCTTTGGTGACCCTACTGTCTAAGGCGTCATTCTCGCAATAACCTAGACTGCCGAAGACGGGGAGATTGGGGTTTGATCCCGGTCGGGTGTACTGAAGGTGGTTTTTCCTAAATGGTTTTTCACTCTCCCGCCACGGAAAAGTGGATATACTTGAACTAAATTCAACCTTACTAATCCTTAACACGTTAGCGTAATCAGTACATAGGGGTATAATAACCAAAACGGGTAATAAGATGCAGTGCTAATTGTTGTCGATTAGTTTGCTTGTACCCGTTCACATTATTACTACTACAACTATTTAAATCAATTAAGAAATATTCAAACTAAGGTTCTTAAAATAATGAGTGAAAACAACAATAGTACCAAAATCATGAATAAGGAGTGGAAACCATTGATAGTAAAACCATGTATAACTATAAAATAATAATTCAGTACTACTACTCAGAAACATACAAAGTAAGACAGACACACAGTCACAACACCAGAAAACGACAGTACAAAATACCTTTATATATAAATAAATACGGAAAACAACACATGGAAATAATAATACCGACACTTTTTAACATGATACCCTTTTGGGAATAGATAACATATCACACGTTAAAATAGAAATAAAAAATGGCTAACTGGCCCACAGATTTAATGAAATAATAATACTAGATTGACTGATATGACAAATAAGCTATGAAATGGACTCGAGACTGGTTTTCAAATATTAAATAAAATATTAAATGTAATATATTTAATGAACTAAATTAAGTATTAAGATTATGTCATTTGTAAGAATAGACTTAAAGGAATGAAATGTTTTTATTATATATTTACAATATTACATGTGTATGACATTTATGGTGGGGCACCAGCTGACAAGCACATCGTGCTTAGCTGGACCATGTTTAGTGATTAAAAATATGTACTCCTGATACCATTAAAAAACACATTACTACTACTAATAATAATAATAATAATTAATTATTATGAGTCCTAATGAGAAGGGGGCAAAGTATATGAGTGTTATCGTAACCCTGTATCCCTCATAAACTATTTTTTTTTTAAACATTCGCATTAATTATTCGAATATATCGGTTATTTCGACTGACAGTCGAATAATACTAATTCGATAGTTAAAATCACTCAATTAACTCCCTGCTACTGAGCCTTTGTTGTCGGTTAGAAGTGAAGGGTTCCATAAGGAGGGGTGGACTGCTGCGCGCTTGGATTACACCGCTCGGCGGGATTCAGCGAACCATCGCGCATGCGCGAACCGGCCTCTGAATAGGCCAGGTTGTCTAAGTTACTAGGGAAGGGGGGGTTCATCAGTCCTCGTGGTGTTTCATCGCGTGCGGACGAGAGCCTTAAGGGCGACTTATTGTAACCAAGTGCCCATTTCATGTAGCAGAGTGCAGTCCAGGACTTATTTCTTTTAAAACATTCTATCAATTGACTTGGATTATGCTAGGAAAAAATGTTTATTACATTCTACTATTGTGACGATATTCTAATGTATTAAATCAAACCATTTAATAGTCTACTGAAACATAATATCGATTATTTGAGCTATTGATTTAACTTCTCAACACAATTTCTATTCATCTACTAATCAATAACTTTTTTTTATTCCCTGCATTATTATTAAGTGACAGTTTACAATGTTGGAAATGGAGGGGGAAAAAACAAGTGCTGGTTGTCACGTGGGTGGCATAAACGTTCGAAAACACCTGTGCGAGCATTGAGAACGTGGTGACTTCACCTAAAATA
Source organism: Timema douglasi (assembly GCA_901482245.1). Taxonomy (NCBI): domain Eukaryota; kingdom Metazoa; phylum Arthropoda; class Insecta; order Phasmatodea; family Timematidae; genus Timema; species Timema douglasi. The sequence continues at coordinate 9,968 of CABEEJ010000496.1, read as the reverse complement.
AGACAAAGCTTTGGTATTAAAGTTTTTTAAGTAGCGTTTTATTGCCGACAAATTCAAATTATCGGACATTTAAATATTTACAAAGAATTAATCTAAAAATGTAAAATGAGCCGATGAAACTAAAAGGAAAAAATGTCTGTGGTAGAAAGCGTCTCCCCCCCTCTTCCGCTAGTTAAATATTTAAATTAAGAATAAAAAATAGTAATCAAAATTGACATCAAGAAGAAAGAAACTATCAAATATATTATTTAAACTGTGATATTTGTCTTATTTTAGTACTTATTATACACTCTATGAATTGTGATTAATATATTCACAAACAATTTCTAAAAAATGAGCTCTAGTATCATGGTTTCATGGGTACTGACTAAAAAAACATTTTACGCAATCCAAGTGAGCTTCAAAAATAAATATAACTAATAAATTATAATTAATTGTATTTTATATAGAATTAAATCATAACTTGCTATAATATTTCCAGTAAAGTTGAGTCATAAAATAAATACAAAAACTAACATCACTTGAACATATTGGTCCAAAACAGAAAAATAGTGCTAAAAAAAGTTAAAAGAGTAACTGTAAAAATACAAAAAGACAAGTGTGAAGTTGATAAAACTGTGTTGATGATTATATTTGAAATAGTTTCCCCCTCCTTCCCGCTTCAAAATTCGATTGAGTCTTTCCCCAAGTGACTTAACATAATGTGGTATTCATCCATTACCTACTTCGATGTCAAAACAACAACAATACGTTAGAATACACCCTCGAGAGTCTATCGCGACGTAATGTTTTGGTTAGAATTAGCCTAATAACCTCAACTACTAATTAATTCAACAGCTAGTTCCCACGAGGAAGTAAATTGGAGACTTCCTAGGTATTGATCAACACATTGCCACCAAAATACAGTCAAATTACCGTTCGAAACTCAGAAACTGATGGTCAATTAACTTGAGAAACTGAAGTCAACATATGTTTCTGGCGTTTCAAGATAAAATATATTGATTTGCAAATAAATGTTTGTGAATAATATGATTTTGTTCAAAATATGTTTAAATTTTAGTTGTGCTGATTTTAAATAACAAATAAACAGGAACCAGACAGTAAATTTGTATCAATGTGCTCAGGGAAACAACTTTAAATAAAAAACAAAAAACAAAAACTAAATTATCAATATTGCTTGTCTGTAAAGTTAACATCTTCGTTGGGTAACAAACCTAGGTCTCCCTAAGTGACGAGAGATATTGTACCTAATATTTTTCAAGGAAAGTAACCTAAGCTCACAGTACAGAACAGACCCACACTTTCGGGTACAACCTCGCCTGATAAAAAAAAACAGGAACTAAGAGACGGACATAAAACCTCATGTAAACAGTGCTGTCGTCGACGTTCGAAGCCCGGTGTGCCTAGTAGGGCAGGAAGACGTGGCGGGGTGCCATGGCCGTGGTGGTACTCAACTCCAGGGACACCGACAAGGAAGGAGGGGGACCCCCTCTCCCCCTGCCGCCTAGGTATCGCTTCAGGGACCTCATCATGGGGGATTACGCTTTCAACGACGACGGAGAAAGGTAGGGAGAGGGAAAACGCCAGTCTTTGGTTCACTCTGGGGGTTTGGCCCCTTCTACATATTCCTTAGCAAAAAAAAAAAAAAACTAACTGCACCAGTTTTTCTCAAACTTTTCCCAGTAGCGGACCGCTTGATAAACGTTCGATGAACACGTGGGTCACCCATCTTTGAATGCTACCTACTTATCTCCTGTCAAAATAGTAATATATACATATACATATATATATATATATATACACACACACACAGTCCGACACCTTAGACAGTCAATAGCGTGTCTGTCTACTAAGTTAAAGGTCTAGGGTTCCATTCCCGGCATGGTCTAAAATTTTATCATCGATGAGACTATGGGTTTACTCTTTCACAGTGATAAACAAACGTCCGGAGACAGGATGTTGTGCTTGTCCTATTCTTAAGTTGGATTATAATACATACGGAGCTACGACAGGCCTAGCCAGCCAGTAGTGAAAAATATATGACTTAAATAAAAAAAAAAACTGACTCAGGCCACAAGGCTGGAAACAGTAATGGATGTAAAGGGAATATTTCTATACACGTTTCACAGTCGAGTTTACATAGTTTAAGTGCCCTTTTCCATCCCTAGGCTAAGCGTGAAAATGCTGCCCTCCTTTCTCGTAGCTCTATGGCGTCAGCCCGCAATCGAGACATACTGAGCGAGTGGCCGTCGTCTGTTGGCGAAGATAGTCCCAACGTCTGCGGGTAGAATGTGTCATGTGGTCAGCATAACTAACCCTCCGGTCGTTAATCTCAGTTTTTTATTTAGATCGGAGATGTTACTTTTCCATTCAAGTAGCTCCTCATTGGTCCTCCCGAGGTTGAGTTGACCCCGTTCAAGACCCACTGTTTCACAGACAAATCTGGAAGCGCTGGGGATCGAACACAGGACCTCTGGATCTGTAGCCAGGAACTCTGATCACTTGACCACATAGGTGGTCCACTTCCTTCTCAAAATAATAAAATAAATACAAAAAAAAAAGATAGTTTTAACTATTTTAAACTCAAAATATAATTTTAAAGCTATAAATTCCAATTTTATAATGTTATATTATGTTTTATTTTGTTTTATTACAAAAATTATACTGTGCTGTAAAACATGATAACACAGTTGTTTTTCTCAAATTATTAGTTTTTACATTTTTTTAAAAAATATTAAATTCTTCAGTTTTTCAAGATCAATAAATTTAAAAACAAATATGGTTGAATCTTTTCAAGGCGAACCACCTCCTTTGAATCACTTATGTTGATAAAAATTAACAAACGTACACGTTTCTTATGCAGTTCTTCTAATAAATACATTTTGATAAAATTTTAGGAAATTCTAATTAAAACCTACTATGAAAGTCTACACGCTCATTTTAAAAGCAAAAATCTGATTATTTATGAGGTAGAGTCTGTTCATGATATGTTTTTACCTAGATGACAGTTCAAAAATCATATGTTTAGGTTTTGGGTTGCCAACACTTGTAAAAGATCACTGTTTTGTTATAAATGCTAAGTTTTTTTTTATCACATGTTATATTATAAATTTAAAATAACGTAAACTTAAGTTTTCTCACACTATTTCATTGCTTTTAATAATTTGTATTTACCAAATCTGAAACAATATTTTAAAAATAATTAAAAGTACTTATTCTTCGTTTTGGAATGTTATCTATGGTGTGTAATATAGTGCATACATTAATGCATTTTAATACAGGCATCTTATTTACCTGGAAAAAAGGAAAATACTGTTAATTTTTTCATATTTAATAAATTATTTTATGATTATTTTATCGCATTTGGAAATATCTAGCCAACTCATTTCCGTCATGTTCAACCACATGGTTTAATTACATCGGTCGCCATTTTGAAGCTATTTTCTTTAGACCTTTTGTAAAAGTACTGTGATATTTTTTTAAAGTGAAATAAAACGATAAATAAACTTTGTGTATGACACCAAATAAATATAAATAACATTTGCCTAAATTACTGTGGTCAGCTATCACATTCATACATTACCATATGTCTTCATTACAGTTATCCAAAGTGGCAGATGTCAGCTGTTGGCGTAGGGATGTATTAAGGATTATTTCTAGTAACTTTTTGAGTTGTCATCCAAGTAAACTAAGGTCGTGAATGTACTTTACCTATAGTATACTACAACTTGTGAATGTGTGGAATGCCAGGCCTTCACCATAGTTCGGATCCTACGTTAAACTGTAGGTCCTCCATTCCATCTCACAATCACCCTACCATTACACATTAGCGTAAGTGCGTATAACCCGAATGGCTAGTAATACGCGGGGTTAATAATGATAATAATAATAATAATACTATAGTATATTTTTTAATAGTTCTGATTGCTATTCTAAATAGGCTACATATTTTTGAAGAATTAACTCTTTTTGACATGACCTACATCCTTCATGGGTAGTTTTACTAAATCTAATTTTTTACCTCCCTTTCTAATCTGTCGTCCTAGGTGAATGCCTACCCTGACCATCCCTCCCTCGCCCTAGAATCTGCCATTGCTCTCTCTACCTCTAGAATCCACAGTTTCAGATCCTGTTTTATAAAGTTTCTTAGGAAGAACCTTATCTTACAGACATAAAAGTAATAAAGATCTACTTTCACGTATTTATACATCAAGTCATATGACCTGCAGCTGTCACTTAAATAGATATCATCAATAGGCCTACCTATAAGATAACAATAATAATTATATAGTAAAGTATTACCATTTTTGGCCACAAAATAATATATTTTTGTTTTCTAAAAAGGTGGTTCGTATGAAAATTGTACTGTAGATAAGTATTTTCTATCTAGAACTGGCATTTGAGTATGTGGATAGTAAAACAATGAGACCCTGCCCCCCCCCCCCTTCCATCTCCAACTGATAACTGGAGTATATAGCACCGTCAAGTTGGTAGTCCTGCATAGGTCCAAACGCCCGTGAGTCGGGACATTAATCATCGTTAACCTCCACTGGGTGCTGCTGATGTTCGGGTTTCAGATGTTCCTCTCCAGGTTGTAGAGGCTGCGCGCAAGGACGGACCAACCCACGTGACAACCTAGTACAACCCGCCCTTTATCTGACAGAAGATCTACTTTCATGTGTTCATACATCAGTTCATGTATTTTTAAAATTTAAGATACATTTGATGTGCACTTTATAAACCGAGTGATTATATCATCATACGATTATAAACTAGCTTAAATCTAGAACAGACACAACTCCCAGCACCCCGGCCGTTAATTCATCCCTGTGAAAGGGGTAAACACACATTTCACCCATAATAAATATTTCGGCCATGTTGGAAACCAAACTCGGGACCCTTAGCTCATTAGGAAGGCAATCTACAGGCTAAGTTAAGAATAATATAGTAAAATGAAATCAATGATGACCACAAAACAATTTTTTTTTTATGAAACGCCCTTTGTATGAAAACTGGACCATAGCAGAGAGGGCTTTCCTTTGTCCTCTGCCCAGAGAATTGAAGGTGCTCGTGGACTGAACGTCAAGGTTAGTCTATAAACCCTAATTTTTATAGGAAGCCCACTTTCGACAACCAACATTTATTGAAAGTAACTAAAATTAAGCATTGGGTTAATAAACTTTGTTTGATCTATTATTTAATATATATTTAGCACCGCGTCTTACTACCCGTTCGGGTTATACGCTTTAAGTACTAATTACCCTAATGGATTAGGAATTGGGAAGGTTGAATTAAAGGAAGTGAACCCGCATTTGCGTGGAGAGAAAGTGGAAAACCATTTAGGGAAAACCACCCCCAGTTCACCCGACCGAGATTCGAACCTCGATCTCCCCGTCCTCAGCAGTAGAGCTCAACACGACAAGCGCGTTAGCCAACTACGCCACCGAGGCGGGTATCTATTATTTAAAAAGTTATCAAACTATCCCAATAATATTCCCTTAAAGTACTGTAAAATTTATATTTCTAACTAAACAGACCGAGGCTACCTTTAGTAGACGTGGGGTCTTGGTACTCCCAGTTACCTGCCTCCACCCTTTCCCCAAAAGCTAAAAACCTAATATTTGTTTAGTGTTATTACAGTAGTTTGCACCGTTATACCAATTTTCAGCCGTGTTAGGTATCAGCAAATTCCTTAAAAGATAAATACATGTATTCATTAATGCTAGAAGCGGTTCGATTTTATTCTACGATACGAGCGCGCAGTCAAAAATTTCCCACCGCAACTTGTTTTTTCCTCTTCTGTCATCCAAGCAAGCGTGGGGACCCCCCCCCCCCCCCCCC
>CABEEJ010000495.1:184243-269061 GCA_901482245.1 Timema douglasi | reverse complement strand
TAATTAGTACTTAAAGCGTATAACCCGAACGGGTAGTAAGACGCGGTGCTAAATATTATTATTATTATTATTATTATTATTACTACAAATACATATTGCAATAGACTCAAAATATTGTATTTTTTTAGCACCACATCTCATTACCCGTTCGGGTTATACGCATAAGTACTAATTACGCTAATAGGTTAGGCATTGGGAAGGTCGAATATAAAGGAAGTGAACCCGCACTTGAGTGGAGGGAGAGTGGAAAATTATTTAGGAAAAACCACCCCCAGTTCACCTGAGCAAGATTCGAACCTCGAGCTCCCCGTATTCGGTAGTCTAGCTCAACACGAAACTAGCGTGTTAGCTAGCTACGCCACCTAGGCGGTTGGTAACCACTAGTATACAGTCACTTTGGCGAAACCAGGTGCGGACCGCACCCCCAAGTGATGCCACTGCCGCCCAGCTAAGTAGTATTTAGACTGCTTTTATGTAGCCTCCATCTTCGGTGAAATGTAATAATAATAATAAGTTTACCTCGCTTGGTTCCACTACGGTGTGGTTTATAAGAGAATCGTAAAGTAATCAAGTAATCAGTCAAGTTATGAAGAACTGTAAGTTTCAGGTCTGAATGAATCCATACGCTAACCCAAGTGTTTTTCAGTCATAACTTTTGGCAAATTTAAGGCAATTATTCCTAGATTCACTTGTCGGTGTTAACTACTCAGTTTATTTAATGTCCTCCAAAAGGATCCTTCAAAGACAAACCTACTGTACAATAAGAATAACTATAAACTTTTTTGACAGTTAAAAAATGTTTCCTACAGTTGTAACTTTAGATTACTAATATATAAACAGATATTTTATAACACTAATAAAATAGTGAAATTATTTTGTTAAAAAAAATTATTGTATTTTCTAAAAGTTCATTCCTAACAGGACTATTATAATTTAAATGTTTATATCCGACCTCAAACGCGTGAAGTTGGGCGTATATTTATTATATTAAATGTTAGTGTTCATTACTGTTAGACAATATAAAAACGAAAGCTTTGTTTTTTTTCTTCTTAAGTCACAATATAATATATACTTCTGGGCCAACCTCTCACATGTTATAAATCGTATCAATACAATACATCTAGAATAATACTATCTATAAAATTTAAAAACAAAATTAATTGTATTTAGACTTAAAACAAAACTATGTTAATACATAAAGGATTAAGGCCAGTTTCATAGACAGACTTAGTGCGCCTCGAAACTTAACACAAAACGACACCTATCTGGAATAAGCCAGTTTTCTAGCACATCCCATTTGTTTCTAGGTGGGTGTCGTTTTGTGTTTAACTTCGAGCCGCACTTAGTTTGACTATAGAAATGGCCCTTAGCGTCACAAACACACCGTAGCACCCCATGACATAATTACCGCCTAGTCTCACCGAACACACTATCGCCCCATGACATCACTACCGCCTAGTCTCACCGAACACACTCTAGCGCCCCATGACATCACTACCACTTAGTCTCACCTAACACACTCTAGCGCCCCATGACATTACAGCCTAGTCTCACCAAACACACTATCGCCCCATGACATCACTACCGCCTAGTCTCACCGAACACACCGTAGCGCCCCATGACATCACACACAAAGTTAGCCGGCCGGTCAGCACTCAGTGTGACGGCAGACCACGGCGGCCTTGGCCACTATCCGGTCGACCCAACAAGCAGCAGAACTGCTTCAAGTGTGCATGCCTCGTTTCAAGAAGAGCGCGAAAATAAATAAAACTGGTACTAGAGCGTTAGGTTCATCAGAACCTAACAAGTCTCTTTAACAACACATGAAGACGGATTACAGTTAACCAAAGAGAAAGATTAAGTTAGGAACATTAAGTTTTCACTATAAGAGGGAGGAGGGGTGGGGAGGAGCCAATTTAAATTAGAATAAAAAAAGTTGTTTTTGTTTTATCGGATTTCATGTTTTTTTTATCATTTCGTCCTACTCCTTAAACTACAACTGTACAACAACCCGGGATTAGAACCCCAAACTCCTAGTTACAGGCAAACCACACAGGACGAACCGACGCCTGTGTCCCCATGCCCACCGCTGCGGGGGTGTGGGGTGGAGGGTGGGGGGTGGAGTTGAAAAGTTGAGGAAATTTTAATTATTTTACAAAGTGTACGATAAACAAAAAAATAATCTAAAGCTTGGGGCTGAAGAAGGTAAAACGTAAAGAAAATGCATTCATATTTGCGTGGAAGGCGACTGGTAATTTGTCCGGGAAAAATCACCTACGGTACATTCGATCTCCCCGCAACAGTGAAACCAAACTAACCGATGTTGGCGTTTAGTCTGAGTGACCACCGATATGGGTGCTGCTTGCATGGCTACTACAGTAGCTCCGTGGCTTCTTTGGTGCTGACTTGACAGCTCATAGCTGACTTCTTAGGTGTATATACCTAAATGTTGACTGTCAGAAGTGAAAACTGCTAAACACACGTTTTTGCAGCTCATATGGTTCGGCGTAAGGATACATAATTTGGTCTGGTAACTTTTCAAAGCCGTGAGCTATCAGTCAGCACCAAAGAAGCCATGGGGCTACTTACTGTACCTTCATTCTCTAGTTCGCCCTTCTAAACCAATCAGTCTAAAGGTAAGAAAATAACCTTGTTCCCACGAGTGTATCTCTCTACAAGTCGTGCCTGGCCTCAACACCCTCTCCACTTTCTCTAATCTCACGACCCTACGACAGATACACCCGGTTCACGGGAAATATTGTACTTTTAATGTAATTACCACAAACAGATCCGCCACACAGCTTTTGGTCTAAGACAAGATACTTCAACTCACTTTTCATTCGCACGTCGATGGGTACGCAGGCAAGGAGGTCTTGTCTCGTTAGGCCGCTTGCCGGTGCAGGAAAGGTTGGTTTTCGAATCTCGATGGTTCCCTATTCTCCCTCTGCGCAAATGCGGGTACACTTTCTTTATAATTCCACTATTATCTATTATCAATAACATAATCTACATCCCATTTGTGTACAAATATGCAGATAACCCGAATGAAAAGTAACATGGAGAAACCAAGTTAAAAAAATTAATGACAAAATGTATTTGCTTAGATGATATATAAAGACGTGCAAGCCATAAAAGGTTTTAGTCAACGTAATCAAACTTAATACTCGCGCTAGAAAGAACCTTATTCGATAAGTAAAGATAAAGACTACTCATTTGAATCTCACGTACCCAAACGCCAAGCCATGAGTTTGGTAGATGTCATATTTGACAGATTCAAGATATAAATAACTTTTTGGTTGAGTCATTGTTGGCTATATTCCATTAAGTTTTATTTTTCTTTTGTTTTGCGACTTACTACCCTTACGGGTTAGCCGTATTTAACAACAATGGAGTACTTAGCAAGGTGTAAATAGTTAGAGGAAAAATACCAGCATTTTCTTGGAGGGAGAGTATGAAATAATATAAGAAAAACCAAACCACAATACATTGGCAGGGATTCGAACGCCAAACTCACCACCAATAATCCAGACAAAACGAAACTGTTTATCATACGTGCCTGCCGATGCAGGTTTTATTTTCTCCAAAATACATATTGCATTAATTAAGATTTGATTTATTTGCTGGTATTTGTTTTACTTCATAATATGACGACCGGCGGGTGTTTCCGTTTTAGATTCTAAGTTATATGCTGATAGTCAGTTTGCTCACAAAGCGCACGTGTTGAATTAGTAAAAGTAAAAATTTACTAAAAAAATATGGAAATTAAAAACAAAGATAAAGGAATTTCTTGCAGCCAGCTGAGCTGTCTGCATATTTACAATGAGGTCAGCATGTGAATGTAGAGTAAATGTGTCCGCATTTGCTTGGAGGCGGAGTGGGGAAACCATTTAGGGAAATAATTGCTTTAGTAACCAGACTATCTGCTTTACGCGCGATCCCATCGATGTGGGTCGCTTTAGCAAAGTATCCTAACTATGTATGATAGTATTTAAGGGAAGCTCATTTTATACCGTATAAATGAGGGTAGCAACTATAGTAAATTAAAAAGCTTTAGGTTGGAGTAAAATAAGACACGAGAAAAGCCAGTGTTTTTGCAGTATTTAGAGCAAAACATTTTTAGACCAAAATAAATCAAATACTTATTCAATAGAAATATAGAGTATTAATTTTATCCACATGGTGATACTAATAGTTGTTGATTATCTGTCTGTAGCATAACGGCATTATCTAACAAACTCTTTAAAAGAAGAGAAAACGTCATTAAATTCTAGAACACCCTTGACATATATCCAAGAATTGTTGAGGCTATAATGTGAAGAAAATTAAAACTACGTTTTTACTGAAGAAATCTCAGATTTATATTTATAAGATATTTTTTGTCTAAAAACGGCCAAATCCTGACCTTTTCTCGCGTCCGCTAAGCTCCCACCTTTAATCAAATAAGAAGCTTTGAAGAAAGTGTGGCTGTAGCAGACCTATATTCCAATCACGGTAGGAGTTACTCTCTGAAAGGTCTTTTTTCCTACCAATATCCTACTATATAGTAGATTTATGGTAGGGAAAAAGGCCTTTCAGAAGTCAATTCCTACGGTGAATTTTTTTTATACCGACAGTTTCAAGTACGTCGTCCAATTTAAACTGTTCCGAATGTGTAATTTAATAGTAAGGTAGTTAATTAGTTGATCAAGTTTTTTTAAACCTATAGCTTATTTGAAACTGTATTTATAGGTAAGATTATATCAAACACTTAAGCGTAGTCAATTTTCAATATTTTGTTGGTAATAAATCGGTCAATTTAAGTCGGTCTTGGGGTATAAAGTTCTCTACCTAGGACCCGATGCTCATGGGTTCAAATCCAGCCTAGCTAGAAGGGTTTTTCTTTGGCAATAAAAAAGTAAAGCCGTCGGTCCCATATCAATTATGGCAAGTAAAAGAACCCTCTTAGGTATTTGAAAATACTTTTCCAAGAAAAATTGGTAGACCTTTTCACTCTCGCCCATAAAAGCCTTCGTGTGCAGATATAATAATTATGTTCAGAACGTGCCCGTTAAATAACTTAAATAAATGAAAACCAAGTTATTTCAAAAGATATGACATACTCGCGCTGAGATTATGCTCCCGTTCCCGTGGAAGTAATTATATAGATGTTCAGCCACAGCCTGGTTCGATTCCTTGCTATGCAAAAGAAATTGGTTACTGTTTGTATTGGGTTCTTTTTACCAATCAATGTTTGGACGCTGGCACCGCATGTGTTCTTTTAATCCTATCCTAGGTTAAGTTAATTTGTGAGTCCTGGAATTCAATAAGTAAATATCTAAACGCTAGGGCTGGGTGTGTAGTATTACTGTATTAGAGATACTGTTTTAAATTAAGTTAGTTCGTAAATCATGTGCTGTGTTTGGAAAGTGCGCTCAGTAAAAAATGAAAATCGAGTGTGATGACCTGATTTGAGAAGCAGGTGTATGTATGGCTGTTAGTCAGAGATTGTCGCTGCGGACAGACGCGTGGCGCCAGGCGATATCGAGCGATGCGGTCACCATGGCAACACACAGCAGCAACAAGGTCCGTCCCCGCGACGACACGGGGCGCTACTTACTGGGTCACAAGGCCCTCTTGACACTCGCTGGGACCCAAACACACTCTTAGGACCTTTCTGAACAAATGTGTCACCACGTTATGGTCAAAATAGGACCACTAATCGCCGAGAATTTAAACTACAAGGTTTGCTCGACTGACAGAGTGGTTACAAAACCTAACATTCTCCGGCGTATCCAGATGTTCGAATGTCCTCAGATATATTTAGTTTTTTTTAGGGGTAGGGAGGAATTTTGCCTTTATTACATTGATCACATTTTTTTAAACGCTAGTAGCTATTTAAAAAAAACAAGTTACTTTTCCAAAATGTAATATTTTAAAAAATTTACCCGGGATTTTTCGGGGAAAAATAGTTAAAGTTAAGGAACGTCTACCAACGTCTCATTTGTATTAAATTTTCATTAAAAACTCACTTCATATAAGGAAATATTCATCTCCGAATAGATTTAAGGCAGGAAAACATAATTTTAGAGGCAAAGTCCAATACGTAAATATTATATTTGGAATGGCATCCGTTTGATTTTGTATTCTAGACCATAATAGGTAAGTAAACTAATATTTTTGGAATGCAGCCGCGCTTTTAGAGCGAGGTTTAGTAGTTAAAACGTGTAAGAGATAGCCGGGCACACTGGCTCAGTTGATATGTTTTTCGTATTCTTATGTACAAAACTGTGGTTCTTTTTTAATGTATTATTTTCTCTGCTAACTCTTTAGAAAAATAGCGAACCATGTATTTAAATGTGTTGGTTTACACAGAAAGCTAAGCTAAGCTATTCCTTACTACGCCGCGCTATGTTTTTTCAGATTGCTGGCCGGGCAGTTTTTCCATCTCCCATCTTGACCCGTCTTACGTTGCGCATGCGCATAACGCAACTTGCGATCAGTGTTGAACAGACGCGCTGGTTTGGTAAAGTTTTGTTTTCAGTTTGTTTCACGTGTATTTAAGTAATATTCTATTTAGGTTTTATATTTAATAAATGTCGTTCAATTAACGCTTCCATTTTAATATAAAAAGTCAAATCTCACCCTCCTAAATTTTCTTCGTCTTCCAAAACAGCTGCTAACAGTAGTATCTTCTGTTTCTCAGTACTATCACCTGAACTAAAAACAAGGCATTTGGAGAAAGCCATAACTAAACTTGACTGGGGCAGCCAGAAAGAAACAACGCTGAATTCTGAAGGGAAAGGAGGAACCAATGCTTAGCTTAGCAATTAGTGTGAAACCAAAGTGAGAAATTTTAGCAGAGGACAGCACAGCACAGCATTCTGTGTGTGACGGCCTTGACTGTCTATGAGTTGAAGGTACCGGGTTCGATTCCCGGCATGATCGGAAAATGTATCATTGGTGAAATGTGGGTATACTCTTTATTAGTGATGAATTAACGGCCGGGGACTGGATGTTGTGCCTGTCCTAGTCTTAAGTTAGATTATAAGGCATATGAAGCTACGACAGGGCTAGCAAGGAGGTAGTGGAAAATATTTGGCTTGGATTTTTTTTTAAAGGCCACAGGCTGGAAACTGTAATGGATGTAAAAAAAAGTTTATAAAAATAACTGCAACCTAATCAAAGTTTTTATCCCTTTTCCTGAATATTCAAAAATATTTTTGACATTTACCACTACATTTAACTTAATTTAACTATCTTTTTTTTTTATCGGAATGAATGGAAAGGCTAAGTTAGGACTAGAATTAAAATCTAAAAAATAAATATAAGCCTTAAGACAAAAATTACTTTTAAGATTTTTTACCGTTTCCGCGAGGAAATGTTATTTCCCACCCGAAAATTTCCTTAAGCCAAAATATCATTCCCCACAGGACTAGTTAGAATGCTATCGGTAGTCAATTAATTTTGTTAACATATGATAAATAAAATATCTCACTTTTGCTGTTTAAAGTTTAGTAATAAATTAAAGGATTCTTTTAAACAAGTATTTGAATTTTCTAGTTTTCTTTCTCTGGCAAGACATCTTGTGAATGTGGGGTATGCCAGGCCTCCACCGTGGTTCGGATTCCACGTTAAGCTATAGGTCCTCCATTTCATCTCACAATCACCCTCCCATTGCACATTAGCGTAAGTGCGTGTAACCCGAACGGGTAGTAAGACGCGGTGCTAATAATAATAATAGTTTTCTTTATTTTAAATTGAATTCTGACGTTTCCCAGACTTTTCTATGTGTGTAGTCATCATATGACCAACTCTGACAAAGATACAAGAGCTAAGAAAATGAAAAAAGGAGCGAAAGAGAAGAAAGTAACGAGTGGAAAGGGGAAGAGAAAGGTATAAATAAGGGGGAAGTAAAAAATAAAAACTAGGTAGAATGGAGAAAATAGAAGAGAAAGAGTATAAAAGAGGGGAGAAAGATTAATGAGGGTGGAGAGCGAAATTAAGAAAGGAAAAGATGGTAGGTAAAAGAAGAGGGAGAGAGATAGAAAAAGGAATGTAAAGTGGAATAAGGGAGAGAGATGGAATGGAAAGGGGAAGAGGGATGTAAAATGAAATAGGGTAAAGGGGGAATGATAGAGGAAAGGGCGTAAAAGTTTAGTCGCAACGCAATAGAAATACGGTTTCAAATGACACCGTCTGTCAAGAGAACCAACCGCAGAACCAAATCACGGCTTGGCATGGATACAGTGTAACTTCGAACCACCCTCTTAGGCTCACAATCTGGTGGGCCCGATGACGGGGTCGAGACTTGTCGGGCACAAGTGATGCAAAACACTCCAGTAGCGCTGCCCGCCAGTGTAGTTAATGCCGCGTTACCCGCCCCCAGCGTCGAGACGCGTCCCTGGACCCGCATTGCAGTGGTTCGCAAGCGCCCCAACAATCCACGGCAGCCTTGTTTCTCTAACTGTGCTCCTTGGTCTAAGCTTCACTTCGGGAATTCTACGTTCACTTTTTAAAGACGCGCTAGCCAAGCCGCAACAGCTACCTGCGACTGCAGCTGGAGTCGCACGGCTACGGTCGCATGGTGTGTTTTCCAAGACGCAGTCGCCAGTCTATTTCCAGATAGGTTAGAGTACAGGTGATTAAGTGGCAGAACCTCAATGGATATTCTGAGGGTGGAGGATGATGAAATAATTTATATGATTGTATAGTAGAAGAAAGAGACAGAAATATAACAGTAAGCCTATGCGTTTTATTTTATTTTAACTAGAAAACTTTAAATATAAAAATCTTGATCCTTTAGGAATACATTGACAACTTGAGAGTGCGGGGTAGCATCTTTAAGGTAAAAATACGCCGGGGTTCATTTTAAGAGGAGAGTGAATTGTACCCATTGTATAATAGTATCAGTTCCAGTATTTCTCAAACAATCAACCCTAATGAATAATTGTAATTGTATCCACAAAAGGCGGACTTTACGCCTTAGTGTGTATGCTTAAGTAAACACAAAACTGTATTATTAGTCCAGCAACTATTAACAAAGAGGGCAGCAGAAACACCAAACAAAAAGCCATTAAAAATTGTGGACACTTCTTAACACACTTATTAGAGTGCAGCAAAATATATATACAGTTAGATGGGATGCTTTTGATTATAATGCAATTACTGTACTATTCAAATGGTTGTAAAAGATAATTCATAAATCCTCATAGTGAATTGTGTCCATATTTTAAAATAAAATATAAGTTTATCATATATGCCCTATCAAGTATATTTTTTTATTCTGTCGACCAATATTACTTATTTTTTAAAAAGATTGCCAACACTTAATATAGTAATAAATAGGATGTTTTGTCCATTGATTATTTATGCTGTTGTTTACATAAAGAGCCCTTTACTCTTACCAATATAAACATCCTAATGAAGGCGTGAATCAAAAAATTAATACAAAACATTTAATAAATTAAATACATAGGTTATAAATTTATTACGGTTTTTCATTCGGCCCATTATTTTAGATTCTCATTATAATAATAATAATAATAATATAATTATTATAATAATAATAATAATAATAATAACCATGTCCTTTTCCTTTTATTAAAGTACTAGCCAACAGTTGAAACCTCTTAAAACAGGATAGCACTGTAAAAATACAGAATAAACACATGGTTTGGAAAATAAGACATAAATCATTTTATGTACTGTACATACAGTAAATTAAGAATTTAAGGAAGGTATGTGAAATATTATTATTATTAGCACAGCATCTTACTACCCGTTCGGCTTATACGCACTTACGCTAATGTGTAATGGTAGGGTGATTGTGAGATGAAATGAAGGACCTACAGTAACGTGGAATCCAAACCACGGT
Source organism: Timema douglasi (assembly GCA_901482245.1). Lineage (NCBI taxonomy): Eukaryota > Metazoa > Arthropoda > Insecta > Phasmatodea > Timematidae > Timema > Timema douglasi. The sequence goes on along the minus strand of CABEEJ010000495.1, from coordinate 259,208 downwards.
GGAGGCCTGGTATTCTCCACATTCACAAGATGTCTTGTCAGAGGTGAAGGAAGGGTTTGGTAATCAGATAAANAGTAACGTGGAATCCAAACCACGGTGGAGGCCTGGTATTCTCCACATTCACAAGATGTCTTGTCAGAGGTGAAGGAAGGGTTTGGTAATCAGATAAATCTGTGCCGGGACCGAGGATTGAACCCCGGCCGCCAGCACAGAAGTCTGACACCTTACCCCTAGACCGCCAGGTCACCCAATATGTGAAATAACATAATAAGTATAACAAAATATTATGAATAAATCAACCGGCATGTTTTTGATAGGTTAATATGTAGGTGAACAAAATACTCGTGACTTATGTTTTATCTCTGTGTGAAAGAACCATACATTTATATTTCTAACACATTATACTTGAAGTTACAGCAAACTATAAGAATACTACTAGCAACAAAATTTGAAAAAAATCAGTTCAGCCACTCAGGTTCCGGTGAGTAGTGATTCCAAAAATAGTGACTTTGCTGCACTTTAGTGGACGTGGAGTGAGTTTAGAGGAGTCCCCAATTTTATAATGGCCTTTTGTTTGGTGTTTCTGCTGTCCACTAATAATACGATCAAAGCTTTGTGTCTACTTTAGCATATAATGTAGACGTAAGGTTCGCCATTTGTGGATACAATTCCAACTTTTCAACGAGGTTGCTTGTTTGATCAAAACTGGAATGAATACCATTCCAAACGATTACAATTCCGCTCTCCCAATTTAAATAGTTAAACAGCGGTCACTCGGAACAATATCCGTACTTTATTTTGTTTTAATGTGTTTATACGTATGCGTGCGGCCAAACGCAGCGATATTTCACACCCTCGCCTGGTCATAGAATGAGATCTTTGTAGCAAGCCATTTGTCTATCTTCCTTGAGGAACATATATCTCTCATCTGGCCATACCCTAAATGAATTCGCGCGATTCAGTCCGCTTCAACCCGGGTGGTTAGAGCGCCGAAGCGAGTTTTTAGCGAATGGCCGCTAATGAAGCGACGACCCACTATCGCCAAGCAGCCAACAATGAGCAACCGATAACTATAAGACAGCGGAGAAACCACGAACACAACTTCCTCCCAGGGCCTAGGAAGGATATGAGGAAACTTCGCTTGCCCGCCCACCCCTTTAAACCCTAGGAATCTACTAGATCCCAAACGAAATTTGAGTCTGCAGGCAAATCATCTGTTTTGTGGAAACTAGTCGTGGCTACATCTCTGGTCCGCGGCTTAAGTTAGCAGACTCGATACAAGGTGTGTGAATCTGTGTTGTAAATAACGGGGTATGCATAGAAGACCTCAAAACACAAAATGGGAAAGATGAGTACCTCGGACTACCTATTCGCCGGTAAACCAGAGAGAGGTAGGGGTATGCCGGGGTTCTCCACTCTGTCGGGTGTCCTGGAGGTGTTTTACGACAAATGATTCAACAAACAAGTTTTTAAGCCCCTCTCCGCATTAATTCGGGTACACTTACTCTAAACATCCTTCCTCAGTCTTAGTTTGTGAATAATAGGACAGTAGCCTACTATATTGTGAGTGACACTCAATTCTACCATCAAGATATTTTCTACTTTGATATGACAAATACGTAGGCAAATATTGAATATCTGGACAGGTAGTTGCATATTCTAACGTGCCACTTTCGTGTTAAGACTGGATTGCCAAAGATGGAGATCGGCGTTCGAATCCCATTCGGGTGTTGTGTGGTTTATCCAAATGTGGGTACATTTAATATAAAATGTTACCTTTCTTCTTCCTATTCAAATAGCGTAGTTGATGTATGCGTGTAGCCGGAATGAGAACTAAGACGCAGTGAAAAATCTATTTGTTAACACCTCCGGGAATCTAACCGGGACTCAAGACTTGTGATCTCATAAATGAAACACGAAAATAGAGCCTCAAAAACTATTTCACAATTCATATAATTATGATCTTAAGGCTAAGGCCTTGATTCTATATCATCCCGTCCCGCAAACTGACAAGCTCGTAAAAACAGACAGACCTAATAGAGCCATGCTCAGGTACTTCCGGCGAGAGAAAACACACGAACATGTATCTTCTGTCACCTTAGGTCACACCATGATCTTAACGTTATTCTAGTCAAACGTGTTTAAAAATGAGTATTTGCTCTTGCTAGAGATATACAATAGATGCAATCATTACCAAACTCAATGTTTCAAAATGGAAAGTATAACTGTGGTTTTTCAGTGCGCTTTCCATCCTCCAAGTATATAGGCTTACTATGTAGTTTGCAGGTGAATGTACTAAACTAACAAATATCCATGTAAGGCCTATTTAACTTTTTTTTTAAGTTTCGTGCCTTTGTTTTTTTTGTTTTTCAGGGGCGTGACAACTTTGTATTCAACAGCTATGGGTGACCTGGTGGTCTAGGGGTTAAGGTGTCAGACTTCTATGCTGGCGGCCGGGGTTCAATCCTCGGTCCCGGCAAAGATTTATCTGATTACCAAACCCTTCCTTCACCTCTGACAAGACATCTTGTGAATGTGGGGAATGCCAGGCCTCCACCGTGGTTCGGATTCCACGTTAAACTGTAGGTCCTCCATTTCATCTCACAATCACCCTACCATTACACATTAGCGTAAGTGCGTATAACCCGAACGGGTAGTAAGACGCGGTGCTAGTAATAATAATAATAATAATAATAATAATAACAGCTATGACATTTTAGTTGTCAATTATCTATTGAAAAGAGCTATCCATGGGTCATAGTTTTGTAATGCAGCAAAAAATTTAACATCCTCGATCTTAGCAAATGTAGGTGTAGTTATTGTTTGTTTATGCGTTTAGCGTAAGAGTGACGCTATTAATAATTATCACATTTTTTTATTTAGTACCTTAAACAGAGGTCTTAAGAATAGGGATGGGAAGGGTAAATGAGAAGGAATGTAGCCAAATATTGGCGTTGAGAGAAGACGGCCGAGATTCGAACTTCGACCCTCCCATCACGGGCAAATCTATAAATTGCAAAACTAACGCCCAAGACCGTGTGCTAACATGGGCGCGGGATCAAAATGTTTAAGTCCCCGTTCTTTGGGTTAGGGTTATCTCTAAATTTATTGTGAGGTCGTTTGCAAATTGTCCCACCTCATATCACGCAAATCCCCGTGTGGGATGGGGTGGGGTGGGGTGGGAATGTTGTATTTTAAAGTAAACTCACCGGACGTCGTCAGGTGCTTCCAGTGTCCAGTAGGAAGCTGCGGTGGGACCTGTAACAAGCAGAAAGACACGATTACCTTATTGGATATGAGAGGATTTGTTGGTAGGAGGGGACCAAGGTGGGAATGAAGCGAACGCGAGAAAAAACTGTGTTTATGCAGTTTTTATACCTAAACATTTTTTGGTCAAAATAAATCAAACACGGCTTCTTTACTAACATAGTCCAATTTTTTTCACATAGTGATATCAATAAATCCTTTAATATTTGTCCTGGGATTTAATGAAAACCTTTTTTCTTCGTTTAACAAGTTTGTTAGATAATACCACTATATTCACGGCATATATTTCACCAACTGTTGATATCACCATGTGAAGAAAATTTAACCATGTATAGAAGCAATATTTGATTTATTTTGACCATAATAATAGTAGTTTTGCTATAAAAACTGCATAAACAACTCTTTTCTTGTGTTCCCTACATCCCCACCTTAAGTTGGTCACCAGCATCAATAAATAATAGGAGACTGCGAAGCTTCGAAACAAATATCAGCTTCAACAACTACGACTTTTCGTAAATAAAGGTCCATTATTTCCATTCTGGACTGATAATATACAGTACAAAGCAATATTCATATGAAAAAAAAATTGACGTAATTGAAATTTTTAGGTTGTGTTAACAGCTTGATTTATCAGAAAAAAACTAAATACTACACACAATTGTGTAATAAAACATTTAAAGATTTTTTAATATATAAATAATAAAAATATATTTTTTCGAGCATAAAATAACTAAAAAAACATTATGTTAACTCCAATTTGACTTCGAGAATATTTTATATTTAATATTATATTCGATTCGATGTCGCTTCGAATTGAAAATTGGATTTTACACACATGTAATGAATGTATGTGTGTGTATACGCGTACCCTGATTTTGGTTGAAGAAACAGTAAACATATTTCTTTGCGGCCAAGATTGATAATATTTTACTAGAATATCTGTGTTATTTTATAGGTATTGATAATATCCATTAAAAATGGTGACAGCAGCAGATAACATGATTTTATGTATGAACATATTAAGATTATTTTGGTAACTAACTTCTACTGTTCATCCTACCAAAAGCATACTATACATACTTCCACGCCTACATTTTAAAATTATTAAACAAAATTTTTACTTGAATGTGTGACTTAAAGAATTCGAAGGAGATCAAACACCATAATTGCACTTTCACCTCAAAATCGTTGAGTTTTAACTTAACAAATAGGGCATGTTGAAAACGTAAAGTTAAGTTTTTCGGCTATCCAATTGGGAATAAGTGCTTCTCTATGCGTATTTATATATTCCGGTAGATCTAGAATAAAAACAGTCAACAATTTTTTCATGTAATCTCGAAATTTAAGTTGTTTAACTCTCTGGCCAGCTTTGGGGGCATATATTTAAGGGGTAGATTTCTCGTCCTAGCTGCGCGATATCTTAGAAGAATCAATTTGTAACAGCTGAGTGGGAGAAAGACAAAGAATTACGAGAACCGTACCTGGGTAGAAACTACTATCGACATACCTACTAGCATAATTGTTTCTATGTGGTCAATTAAAACTAATACTTATCACAATTTATTAATAATGTAAATAATATTCTCATTTTACCAACAAAAACTATATAAATACGGTTAACTACTTAATTCAAACTATTCTATAGACACAAACAGTTTGTGTGTTTATAGAATAGTTTGAATTAAGTTTGACTGTATTAGGTTATTATAAGCCACAGAGTGTTTTGACTCAAACAGCTGACAATAAGCATGCAATGTCGGCCTCGTTCGAAACGACTATTAATCCGTCTTCTACATCGAGCTTTTTTAGGTGCCTGGCGGTCTAGGGGTAAGGTGTCAGAATTCTGTGCTGGGGTTCCGGGGTTCAATCCTCGGTCCCGGCACAGATTTATCTGATTGCCAAACCCTTCCTTCACCTCTGACAAGACGTGTATTAATCACAACTTGTGAATGTGTGGCACCGTGGTTTGGATTCCACGTTAAACTGTAGGTCCTCCATTTCATCTCACAATCACCCTACCATTACACATTAGCGTAAGTGCGTATAGCCCGAACGGGTATTAAGACGCGGTGCTAATAATAATAACATATCGAGCTTTCTTTAAACAAAATTAGAAGTGATTGTTTGCTTTGAATTTTAAATATATACCTTATAATACCAAAGCAGAAGCTTAATTATAATTTTAGTACATTTTCTAAAACACAGGGTTATGACAGAAAGTGACTTTAAAATTAAATTAACCAAGGACACACTATTGACTACAGCCCGAAAATAACCTTAATTTGTAACTAAGAAAGTAAATCTTAGTCATTCCTTATCAGTTATTATCTTCTTAGTCAGATAGAAAGCAATATTAAATCATTTGTTTCTCAGCGTGTTGCTACCCTACTTAACTCTACTAATTGAATAGGGATGAGGAAGGAAGAGTTTAGAGAGTTCGGATTCGCGCGAAGGGAGATTGTGAAGCACCAGCCCTGGATCCTAGCCCCAACCTTTCTATTACAGGTAAATCAGAGTAGATCAGTTTGGCATTTAGCAGGGGTGTGGTGGAGCGGGAACGCCGTTCCGGCACTGCTTTTTATGGAAAAATATTAAACTTCACTATGCTGAGCCGAGTATTAAAATTTTCTTGTTTTATGAATATTCAAAATAATTAATTTTTTAGTAAAGTTTTTTACTATGCATTTCTAAGTTAACTAATTAATTTTATAGCAATATTATTTTAAAACTTTTTTCATACATGAATTAATAAATTCTGATCAAATTTACTGTGGGGTATAAAAAGAATTGTATTTATGTAAAATAATAAAAAATTATGTAATTTTACCAATTTTAAACTGCTTATACATTAAAGATTATTTTTCTTTTTAACACAGTGTAAAATATTTCCTTGTGTAAACATCATACAAATATCTAACTTTACGAAATGTCAACCCCATACATTAATAATTACTTTACCTTTACAATGGAACACAAAAAGTATGAAATAGCAAGTTTGGCCCCTTATAACTCTTGAACTAAACTGATATGAAATCAGAGTTTACAATTACTATACACTTGTTAAAATTGTGCTATACAGTTTTATTTTCGAATGACTTCAACCACAGACAGCCGCTCAATGAGAATCTTCAGGCAAAGATAAGTGTTCAACCCCCGATTGGTAACTTCAAGTAGAGATCAATCTAGTAGGATGATCAAACAACGACTAAATTAAGGTCTGTATAGATTAGGCGAACCGATCCTGTGTGACATTACTTGTAATGAAGTATTCGTGTGATTGGGACGGTCTCACGAGCGGTTCGTGACGGCTGTCGGTTTTTGCAACGAACACAAAAGGAACTTTCAGTTCTAGCTGGAACAATGTTTTGTTTGGATAGTATGCACGTGTTCATGAGCCACTTGCGAGCATGGTGAAGTGGAAAGAAGAAAGGTTTCAGTTTATAGACATTTATAAAAATAACCATGTTAAGGCCGCATTACACGTAACGACTTCCCCGTGGGCTTCCTTAGATGGGCTTCATCGTGGGGAAGTTGCCGAGAGTCGGTGCCTATAACACTTAGTAACTTCCCCATCATTTTCCCCAAGAATAGTTCTATTGGTGGGTGGAGTCTAGTTAGCGACAAGATTTATGATAATAAGGAGGAAAACACGGCACAGTTTTATGAAGGCCAATTACTTAAAAATTGCTTAGTGTAACAACGCAAATCAGTCGTGTTCAAGAAAAATGAACAATCACAAACCTACAAGTTGCCACTTAGCAACAAGAAAACATTGACTGCAGTTTTAGACGCTGATAATAGCCTGCAATAAGACACCTGAGACTGGAGATCGGAGCATGCGTAATAGAAAAAGTTGACGTGGAGAAGCCCAAGCCGCTATTAGACGCAACAACTACCACATGAGCTTCTTGAAAACAACAAACCATTCGCATATTCATAGGGAAGTCGATATGGTCTTCCCCACGTGGTTTTGCTGCAATACGCGCACCAACTTCCCCAAGAAGAAGTCGTTACCTGTAATGCAGCCTTTATGTGGGATCCGAAAGACAATTACTAAACAAATAAAACCTGAAAGAAAATGCGTGGAAGGAAAACATTTATTTAGTAGAAAAAACTTTTTTTTTATTAAACAAGTGTGTGCAAGAGAAAAAAATCAAAGAGAAGAAATCAAAAGCAATCGCGTTTCGTTGGGTTTTTTAAAATAGATTGGACATAATTAGTAGAGCAGCCCTGCACAGAATGTGTAATGATATTGGTTTGAATCACTTTAGAGTGTAAAAAGCCATGGGTGAAGGTAATTTTTCTTTAAAGTAACATATGTAGAATATCCTTTTATAATTCATCCATGAAGAAACACGCGCTTTTCAGAAATAATGTTAAGGGATTACACCATTAAAATATATTTTTATACAATATTTCCTGTTAAAAGAACTCCGCAGTATTTGGCAAAAGAACGCCAATTCCTTATACCAATAAGAAGCTAGCCTTCAAAACACCTGTCGCCAGGACTCTCTATTAGTTAGTTTCTACACTGTTGACGAAGAGACCAAGAGGCAAGGGGTATGTCATATATAAGCCGCTTGTGCGTATATTTAAGGCACAGGCAACGCAGTCAGGGACTCACAAATGAACTAGCACTGGCCCTCGCAGTCGCAGTCTAACACAGAGTACAATAATTTACGTTATTATCACAAGTGTGCATTGATATAAAGCATTTAATTGGAGTATGTATAAGCAATTAACAGATGTCATTTGAATAAACCGTGTGTGAATCAACAGCCATCAATAGTTCTTTCTTTAATTTAATATACCGATTTAATAAGTGCTCGACCTCGGAGCTATAGACAACCGAAATATTATCACAGCAATTTTTTATCTGGAAAAAATCCGTAGTGTTTTAAATTAAAGCTACGGCTTCCTCGTTGTCGTAACTGCGGTGCACCCTCGGAAATACTAAACTGAACAAAGATCACCCCGTCGAGTGTGCTTAGCTCGCCGATGGTTCAAAAAATGCTTGTGTCACGCGGGTGCTTACTGTGAACAGTGAGCATATTTCACTACAGACTCGGATCGCCTAATCTGTACGTATCTTTTACACTCACACGGACGATGTTTTAGTACTTAACGCCGTAGATAACCCCATTTCCAAATAATGATGGCAACTAACACGAAACAACCAGCGGGGTTACTATTTGAAAAAAATACAACGCGGTCATTGTATTAATTATTGTTTTGGGTATTTCAACAAAAATATAATTAATTTCAGAAAATAGTTTATGTATGTATAAATTAAAGGTTTAATATATATTTTGAAACAAACCTGTATACTATATTTTTTTAAATATATATGACCTAAATACTATCAAATTACCCATTTTCCATTTTGATTACTTATTTCGACAGTAGTCTATAAGATAGTTGGTCGTTCACACTGCAATAGTTGACTTATACTCGATTATGTACGAAAACATCTACCATGTGTAAGGGATATAATAACTCTCGCTCACACACACTCAATGATACTTCTTTGTTCCAGTATAATATTCTCCTGTCATGGCGCAGTCGTTGTTTGGATCGATAGACCCTCCCCCTCCAGCTCCCTTCAGCGGCGGGACGGTTTCTCACAGGTCAACGAACCGAGAGACTCCTAGATTCAGGTTTAGTGACGTCAGAAGATTCACTTTCGGTAGACGGTCGTTCCATCCTCTTTTCGCTTTAGATCGACCGAGACGCCTCACGTTCGCGGAAATACACCCTATTGATTTTTTTATTTATCACCACGCTTTTCTGACTGTTCAGTTTATACGCATCTATAATTACTCCGAGGGTATAGGGATGAGGACGGAAGCATACCCGCAATTGTATGGAAGGAGAGTTAGAAAAAATTTAGGAAAATACACCTTCAGTAGACCAGGCCATCATTAGAACCCCAATCTCTCTGTTATCAGCGGACCAGTCAAACACGAGCGTGACGCCTTAGACCATTCGGCCACTGAAGCAGGTTGCACATACTCCACGCCGGATCTAACCCTTTTTTCTCATACTCTAAGTTAAAATTAGTTTTATTCCGCGATAAGCTGTTTACAATGATATATATATGACCAGTGGCGGCTCGTAGTTAAAATTAGTAGGGGTGCTGCTCCAGAATTTTTTTAGCCCGTTTTAAAAATGTGTAGAAGGAAAAAAACATGTATAAAAAGAAAATTTATTCAGGAACTTGATAAAATCTTAACAAAAAAAAGGTTTTTTACTTACTTTAACTTAAATTGTTACAAATCAAGCTTTTAATTAATTAATATTTAGCACCGCGTCTTACTACCCGTTCAGGTTATACGCTTTAAGTACTAATTACTCTAATGGATTAGGAATCGGGAAGGTTGAATTAGAGGAAGTGAACCCGCATTCGCGTGAAGGGAGAGTGGAAAATCATTTAGGAAAAACCACCCCCAGTTCACCTATTCGAACCTCGATCTCCCCGTCCTCAGCAGTAGAGCTCAACACGACAAGCGCGTTAGCCAACTACGCCACCGAGGCGGGTCAGTTCAAGCTTGATCTATTCATTTAAAAATTATACCCATTCTTATTGTTTTAATTTGGGCAAAAAGTTCAATAATTTTCTCATTGATATCTGGATGACAATTGAAGAAATTTTTCTCCATTGGAAGTACTGCAAGCGCATTTAGTATTTCTGTTAAATAAAAGAATCGAAAAAGAATGAATCAAATAGAATAGTTGGAAGCAGAATAATCTAACTCTACACTTTATCACATTCAAGAATATGGTACAAGGTTTTTAAGCACAACACACGCTTAGTAAAAAACTTCCTTCCACCATCACGCACTGAGAGCAACAGTGCTCTCTCTACCTGGCAGTCCCGCCTTCCTCCCCACCCCTTCCTATGTGCGCATGCGTACAACAGTCAAACACCACGTCGCCGGCACTGTGAAGCGCACAGTTCCATACAAAGATTGTTGTATCTTTTTCATAAACTAGGGGATGGCTACTGAAGTACTGACATTAATCTTAAGGAATATATATTGTACTACAAAAATAAAGAAAGAATTAAAGAAAAAAGGACTCATTATATTAAATGTTATCGATAATATCAAGTGGAAATAGGGGATGCTGCAGTTCCGCAGTGCCTATACACGAGCCGCCACTGTGTATGACTAATCGACACGTCCTAAACTGAGGCGTGTTTGACATTTGTTGTGTTCTGGATTGTGAATAACAAAACGAGTATTTCAAGGTGTTGTGATTAGCTAGTAAACAAATAAAACATATGTGATGACAACAGTGTCAGAAATCTTCACGGTAAATAAGGCTAGAAGCCAGGATAAATAGAATGTATCCAAGTTAACAGGGCTGACTAATCACCAACGAGTCTAGGGGGTTACTCTGCCCGTGTTTGGGGCTACGCGGGTTAGGACGCTAGATCATCAGTAGGTGTATATGAGGACTACCATCGAGCCCAGGGTAGTGGGGTTCAGAAACCATGTAAACCCTGATTTTGGTTGGAAAAACAGTTGAGATAATTCACAAGTATTTCTTTAAAGCCAACATTGATAACGTTTTACTTTATTATTTGTGTTATTCTATACGTATTGAAAATATATTTCAAAAGTGTTACCTGCAGATAACATGACTTGATGCACGACTATATTAAAACTGTTTTAATAACTTTAGTAACTAACTTCTACTGTTCTTCCTACCAAAATCATACTATAGAATCACCTAGTGGTCAGTCAGTCCATTGGTTAAGCATTCCTTGCATATTTCGTTCTGTCCCGAGCTACTAAGTAGATCTAAGTCTTTCCATATTCTCTAATATTTAACATAACGTTTTGTAAAAGAACAATTAAAGTACAATAAAAAACACAAGCCGGACGTCAATAACGAACCCACACAATCGGAACCGTCACTCCCCCCATCCTCAACGGCAACCCATCTTGACAACCTAGGCCCACAGAAGGAATAGGGGGAAAGGGTGACAGCTATCTTAAATACAAATAACAGGTATCAGATAAGATAATTATTACATTTTTAAAAAAAGTTAAATTTACCACGAATTTATAAATGTTGAGTAGCAACATCGAAAAACGACAACTTTATCTTTTGAGATATCAACGAAACCATCTTTCAACAACTGTTAGAGCTTCAGAAAACCAGACATGACATTAGAATATTTAAAAATGGATCTAAGAGATTGTCAAGAGCTGTCAAATGTGTTTCTTCCTATGGCCTTAAGACTAAAAGCCTGTTTGGGCATTGACCCTGTATTTAGAAAGTGCGCAGTAAGTAACTTAAGAAATCACAACAATATATTAACCGCTAAAGCAATGAATGCTCTGCTCTCCCATTACATCAAAGTGGCAGAGAAAGTGTTGGGCTGACTCGACAAAACATGTCCGTCTCATCGTCACGACAGAGGGCAAAATAGCTAAAAACAACTTTCAAAGAACTAATCATCTGTCGATTTATCTGGAACTGGTGCCTCGGACGCACGGGCGATGTTTTCATACAGAGTTCAATACTTAATTTATTATAGATAAAGTGATTATCGCCAAAACCAGTAGCATTCATGGAAACTTGTGAAAATGGTAATTGTTTGTAACAGCACGGGTCTAGTTTTCAGAAATGTTTTAAGTACAAACTCATGCGAAAAGCGGTACAAGTTGTCATATTAACAAATTAACTGTGTCTTTCAAACAAAATCAAAAAAGGTTTTTTTTTAAAGTTAGGTAAAGTTGTTTTAATTAAATTGGTTTATAAATACATTTCTAATTCAAGGAATATACAGTGTTGTTTCAAAATATAGATTAAGCTTTGAATATATACATACTAGAACTATTTTGTAAAAATAAATGTGTGTGCCATTCTCTAAACAAGGATGAACATAATGATGTGTGAATGCGCGTCGTATTGTTCTTAGTAGCTACTTAGCCATCGTTATTTGAATGTCAATTTAGCTACTGAACTAAGTGCGAAAACATCGCCCGTGTGTATGTGGCATTAGCAACGATGATTATGAATCAGTGGACCCACGGACTAAGCTTACAGCTCATTTTGTCTGGTTTGCTAGTGAGAAAGGCTTACGTTTGTATCCAGGCCAGGTGATCTAAGAATTGTTAATCCTAAATGGTCTTAACTCTCCCTTTACGAAAAATTAGGTTATATTTCCTCTACATGTCCTTCCCTATCTTAACCCAATTAATGCAATTAAATACAGCTAGCCCGGACGGGTAGTAAGACGCGGTGGGGAACAAAGGTCTGACACACGTGGGTACGGGGTATTTGACCCTCAGTTTTTGAAACAAGCTGTACATTGTTTAAGAGTACGGGTTCAAAAACTCGAGAGCAGTCTTGACAGCGTAACGGAATTAAACGCATACAAATTTGAAGAGATCCAACCATAACGGTTTGTTTTTTTCTCGAGTAACAGCTACTGGCAATAAAAAACACTTTTACGGCCATTTCGGCATATTTAATAATATCAAACGACAGTATCGCCCTTCTGATGTTACGTTTTCAAATGTCAAAATAAGTACCACTTTCGTATCTATTACAGTTCATTCCGAAAACCTCCAATGAGATGAAACTTTTTTTTAATATGCCCGAAGAGGAGCTTCAAACCCCAGAACCCTGATTTGAAGCGCTACTTCTCTACATACTAAAGTTTATTCTTGAAACTTTGGATAAGCGGAAATAAATTACAGCAATTTCCGTAACTGTAAACGTAAGGCTTAGGGAGTCTCAGAGAATGCAACTCCGAGGCTTCAAAAACACAAGAATCCTAAAATAAATCGCCATAACAATAACAAATTGCGTTTTTTTTAAAAGACTAGATTTGATTTTCTATTTCTTCGACAGAACGTGGATAAAAATGAACTAACTTTACATTTCACACAATGTTTACTATTAATCTCAAAATGGAAGGTTCTTTTGGTTTAAGGCCCTGTAGGTATCTTTCAATTTTATTCTGGGGTAGGCCCTATTTTGAAATAGTAAGCCACAATTTGGATATTGAGAGAAACCTGAAAGTGTGCAATAAGTTTTAACGCTTAATTTTATGGGTAGAACATTGTGAGACGCGTTGCAGACGTTTAGATATTTAATATAGTTCTCAACAAAATGTAGGCGAAAAATATAAACAAGTTTCTGACGATTTAAAAAGTAAGCTTGCGCGAAAATTTGTGCTTCTGAGATTAAAATCAAAGGGTTGGCAAACTAAAGCTAGCCTTCCTCTATCAAATAAAGTCATGTTTTGATAGGGTCACAACAGAAAACTTTCAGATATGGGATTATTTTATAGTTTTGTGTAAGTTATCACATTTTTTCAAACACTTTAAATTTAAAATGTATACTTTTTAAGTGATCAGATCTTTTGCTACTTTTGGTGAAAACAATATTTTAAAAATATCAAACCGCTCCGTAAATAATTCAGGATTTATGAACGTCTGATACGCGTCTCAATGCACTCCCATGTAGCACCCTAATTGACATTAACGTGCAGCTCCTTTCCGTTCAAAGAACGGTGTAAAAGTGGAATTAAACAAAGATACTAACTTGTAAAAACCGAGTAGCCTATTTATGCAATAGAAAAATTAAAGAAGTGAAGACAGGGAATGTGTGAAGGCCAAGCTCTTATGTTAATTATTTGCTGCAAAATTATAAATCTTTTGTTAAACGCGTGGAAGTTTGTGGTAATGTCTTGTTCATCAGGGTTTGCTTACGGACGGACTAGTCAATATGGAGATCTTCCCGTCAGTCATGTAAGGCTCGTATAGAAACCCGGCGACCCTTTGTCTCACCCGACGCTGGCTCAGTCCAGACGTCGAGCGAGCAAGAGTCTGCTGCCGGACGGTATCGATCCCGGCCCCCTGACGGGCTCTAGGACTATACCTACCCCTTCAACCCCTTCACCATGTAATAGGACCAAGTCACGTGACTTGTCTGGGCTAGTGGAGGAGGATTGGCTGCGTGCTCGACATGCTGGTCCGCTGGACAAAAAATCACGCTGGTCACACGTCTCGGAAACCTTCAAAAGGTTGCTAACCAGAAACCAAATGGAACCTGGACAAAGGCGTCACTCTCATCTTATCTGATTTGCCTCTGAGAGGTTGGAGCTATTTATTTCGAAATAAAAACATTTTAGGTTAAAATATTATTTCAACTAAAAGAATTGGGATTAGTTCGACTAAAAGAATTGATAAGGTGATATAACAATTATGTTAACTGTGCTAATATTCAAAATATGAAAGCAAACCAAATAAACTGTTGCCGAGTAGAATTTACAGAGTAATAACTTAATTGTAACAGTTATAAAATCTGCAACTAAATTAAAATAATGAATATTTCAATCCAAGATTGTAAAATAAAATCAATGATAGTGAGTGATACAAGCCATAAGCCTTTACGACCCCAAAAAGGGTATCTACGCGACTCATAAGATATCGTGAGTATTCCTGTAACATTTTGAAGGGAAATAAATTAATTCAAAATAGAAATGTTTACTTATTTTCCCAGTAAACGATTCAGGAATGATCTTAATTAAACCATTCTAAGATCTCATCTTCACAAAACACACAAATCAATACTTTAAATTAAAGAAGGCACATATAAAAATCTCAAAATATTAAAATTTAAGTTATTCGAGAAGGAAAATGAATGATTATAGAAACACTTAAAATACTTCAGGACAAAAGAACATAAAAGTAATACACGATGAATGCTGGCCCAGTGGCGTGGGGTTTAGCGTCCAGAGGCTACTCTATCACCAGGATACTACCAACATACAAATATATTTTTGTTCTACAGAAACTGATGAATTCAATATATCAAACCATCCATTGAATGGTTTTTAAATGCATGCAGTTGAGAGTACATGTATGGTAAATTTGCCTCTTTTCAAGGCATTAACTATACACTGCATGGCTAGTATTGGGAAACAGCGTTGTCATTTCATTGTTTTGGTGCGGCCAATCTTCCCTAGATATGACGTCGATAAACGAGAATATTTGGCAACCGTTAACAGAGAGAGAGCTCTAGTATCGGCTGGGTGTATTGTTGTTTTTCCTAAATAGTTTACCACTGTTTCCACGCAAATAATGGCATTTTCTCTAAAACTCTACCTTATTCTTCCTTAATACAATAGCGTAATTAATATACATATAAACTGCACGTGTGGCGAAACATGGAGGCGGGACCTTTATTGAGGTAGGAAAATATATTTTCCAAGACATTTCAAATGAAAGGGGATTTCTCCAAGCCATGAGAGGTGGTGACGATTTTTTTTTTTGTTTGATGCCTATATAAGAGATTTGGAGCGGTCTTCTGCCAATTTTTCTAAAAATTGGATGCATTTAGACGCTATGTGAAGTTGTGAACCCCTTTCTCCCTCCCCCCTTATTCCTTACGGGCTTACCCCCTTCCACCAGCAGTATTTTGAAAATTTAATACGTCAAGAGGCTATTTTTGTGATTAATATATGGCTTGTCAGAGGTGAAGGAAGGGTTTGGCAAATCAGATAAAACTGTGCCGGGACCAAGGATTGAACCCCAGACCCCCAACACAGAAGTCAGACACTTCACCCCTAGACTGCCAGGTCACCTTATTATTTGTTTTTAAATTTGCGTTGTAATACATCATGGGTCAACACAAAGAGTGAATTGTTGCGCCAGAAGCAGATTTTGCACTTTCTCTTCTCGGCGAACGCGTGTGGATCAAGCTTTAATAATTGCTCGTGTTAAAAGCAACTTACACTATTTCAAAACACGGGATATTGCGTGTGTAAAACACTCTCGAGAAAGAAATTTGGAAATATATTTATTTAATAGAAGATAAATATATGAACAAAGAAATAAAGTTGGTTCGAAAATCTTTAAATAACTACACGAATCTAGCCAGTTGGCGTTAAAAGCCAGTGTGATCAGTGAAGTCTGTGTAAGCAACACCTTTCAAGATTTCTTGCTATTCCATTTTGAATCCTGAGTCGATCAACAGCTGATTGATTGGCTTTTGGCCAAATTACCACACTTTGGATTCGGTCATATTATATCCCCACCTCCATCTCCACTTATTTATAGCTTTCAAATAAAATTAATATGTAAATTTAAGTTTCATATTTTTGAATATCAAAAGGAAGTGTAATAAAGTTAGAATGGGGTAAATTTATTCTGAGAGGTGAATGCAACTCTTTCCACCAACCCGCAAGAGAAACGCGGTGGAGGTAAAAAAACGTAGGAGAGTCACGAGCACGAGACGTCTAGGTACAACTACCATATCAACAGTTCTCTTATATGTCAGGGGTATCCTATAATTTAATGACAGCCTTCTCTCTTCATTTAAAAAGTGTGTCGGGTGACCTGGTGGTCTAGGGCTAAGGTGTCTGACTTCTGTGCTGAGGTCGGGGGTTCAATCTTCGATCCCGGTACAGATTTATCTGATTACCAAACCCTTCCTTCACCTCTAACAAGTCGTGTATTAATCACAACTTGTGAATGTGGGGAATGACAGG
This sequence comes from Timema douglasi, assembly GCA_901482245.1. Lineage (NCBI taxonomy): Eukaryota > Metazoa > Arthropoda > Insecta > Phasmatodea > Timematidae > Timema > Timema douglasi. The sequence goes on along the minus strand of CABEEJ010000495.1, from coordinate 242,425 downwards.
CCTCCACCGTGGTTCTAATTCCCCATTAAGCTGTAGGTCCTCCATTTCATCTCACAATCACCCTACCATTACACATTACACATGTTTATATCACCATGTGAAGAAAATTAAACTCTATATGTCTACTGAAGCAATATTTTATTTATTTTGACCAAATAAAGTTGGTCAGTAAAAATTGGAAAAAACCGTGATATTTTCTCAGGTCCCCTACACACCCAACTTAAAAGAATCTGAGCTCATACAGGTCATGTTTGAACTATTTTTTAGCACCACGTCTCACTAACTGCCCAGGTTGTAGGTCTACGCATGTACACGAATTACGATAGTCTCTATAGGGATAAGGAAGGTTATATTTAAAGTAAATGTACCCACATTTGCGTGGGAGGGGAGTGGAAAACAGTACACCCGATCGAGATTCGAATCTTGATTTCCCCGCCTCGGCAGTCCAATCTAGTGCGAGAGAAGCGCGTTAGAACAGGGCTGTACAAACTTATTTACAGTTGGGACAAGTAAAAAATTCCAAGACATAAGCTTGCAAAACAATTTTACTCATTAATTTTTCTTCAAAATTAATTTAAAAAAATATATTATAAGCAAACATAATAAATTGACATGAATAAATTTAATTACAATGATAATACAAAACAACCATAGAAGATCTTAGTTGCTTAGTATGTTTTTAAGTTCGTTCAAAAGATGTAAATGATGGGGTATGAGAGTAGTGAAGCTGTAAATGAGATTCCGTTCTACTAATTTTCTTAATCTGGGTTAAACTAACTGTGGAGGTGATTCTCAAGAGAGAAGATGCTCATCATTAAGTTAGGTTTCTATGATCACTTACCAAGTTTTATGATAAAAAACACTTGTTCGTATGGGTATGAGGATGCAAACATTGCATTATATTTTAGGGTATGATTTACAAAGTATGGAAATATTGATTTTGGCATGGTTTGACAAAAATCCAGTTTTGATGGGTTTTAAAAAAAGCCTGCTTAGCAACGCAACACATTTAAATTATTTATCCCGCGGGATGGATTGAACACACCGGCGGGCCGTAGTTTGTTCATCCCTGCCTTAGACCACGCGACCAAGGCGCTGGACCACCTTAATTAAAATATGAACGAATTGATGAATTAACTTCGAATCTTCGGGTATTTTTTGTCCGAGAAGCAAATTGTGTGTGTTCTTAATGCCTTGGGAACCAGTCGTTTCTTTATTTGTAAATACTTTTCTTTAATGGAGTATTCAATATGAATTTTCTGAGAACGGCAATCGATCAACCAATAAGCCTATATGCGCCAAAGGAACTTCTACGCTGTGCCATTTTTGTCGGCGGGAAGGTAGGGGGAGCGAATCTCAGGTCAATGAGGTTTGATTTTCCAATGTAAGTTTACAATTTTCCCTTTAGCTAGTGCGGGTGCACTTCCTACTAAATATCCTAAGTTTTCAAGAACCTTTGTGTTTGTTAAAAATAAACAAAATAATTAAGAGGAAGTATGCTCACAATTGAGTGAAGGGTTCAAAGCTGTCATTTGAGCATTATATTCATTCAATTCTCAAGATCCACCGCAAGTTTACGTTTCTATTCTCTCAGTCATCGGTAAATATAAATTCCACACGTACGATCAACAGCCTTGAGAAAGGAATATGGAATAAAGAGAGGAGAGAGGAATCTTGGCACACTCAACCGGATGTGCTCACCAGACCTTCTAAACAAAAACACATAGGAGAGACAGAGCAATGTACTACTTCCACAAGACAAGTTTATTAATAGGAGATACATGTTTGGTAACCGATCATTCTGGAACCACAGGATTAAGGTAGGACACACAGGTTGGCTTGGCTGGCTCTCTTATGTCTAACACAAGGGATATCAACGACTTATCAGAGGTAGGGGATGAGGAAGGGTGTTTAAAGGAACTGTGCCTGCATTAGCATGGAGAAGGATGGGAAAATCATGATAAATCAAATGTGGGAATCTCCTAATTTCCAAATGCACCCGGGCGATATTCAAACCTCGACCTCACCTCTCACCAGCAATATGGTTATTTTTGAGCTTGCTGTCTTATACCTTGTGACCATCAATGTATACCTAACCACCTGGGTTCAAACTCGATGGTGTCCACCGGGAAGGGAGGAGGAAGGAATCCCAACAAGATATGAATTCCCATTTTATCGCTAAGCGAACACCATTTGAATTTAATTTATAATTATGTTCTCTTAGGTACAAGCCAATTTCCATGGGAAAAGCATTTTAAAAACCCAAACTTTTTTTATATTTTAGGTATTTATAATCTATCATTAGTGAAAGTTGCAGATCACATTAAATGACATATGAATGCATGCATGACAATATTATCTAGTAACTTTTCTTTGAAAAAGTGTAAAGTATGTTAGTTTTCGACAATAGTTTGGCCTTAGTGTGCATCAATAAAAAACAATTATTAGGTCAAGAGAATGTGTGTATTATCACAAAGGTTATTGATTTAATCTAAGAAGTTCCTTAGAATGTGTGCACCTATATTAGCGTGGAAAGAGTTTGGGAAAAAAAAGTCGGAATGGAATGAGCCAGTTTCCTATGCGAGAACGGCCCATTCCATTCGAGTGTAGGTAGGTGTCGTCTTGTATTTAGTGTAGCGCCGGACTTGAGGCGTACTAAATTTGACTATGAAACTGGGCCTTAGTGACATAATTGCATACTAAGTACTGAAGTTCTTGTGGTTGTAGATGGCGAAGAGAAGAGAGGGTAACTTTTTTTAATTAATTATGGAACAATAACTACCAAGCGCATGAAAGGTTTTTATAACACATATTTTGTCTAGAACCTCTGAGTGTTTCTAGTTGAATTGGCAGCGCGCCACTGACGGCACGAATAAAAGAGAAAGAGATCTTCAGTACAGTTTTTTTCTTTCCTCCCCTCCCACCTCATTTCTAACGAGTTTAAAATTAAACTTGTGTCTGTATGACAGACGATGACCGGACCTATGGCGGGCGCAAGCAGCACCCCTTGACGGGCGAATAATAAAACCTATCAAGATCCGAAAGAGCCTGGCCCCATTTAGCCAACTTGATTTTCTGGGTTTTGGCGTCATCGTTGAGTTAATAAGGGGGAGGGGGATATAAAACCCAAAGGCTGGTGCCCCATGTAGAGGGCAAAACACGCGGGGAGGGGGTGCTGTATAATGCCACACACAACATAATAAACGTAATAGGTGGCAGAGGGACAGTGCCCACACACACACGTCAGAATATTATTATTATTATTATTATTATTAGCACCACGTCTTACTACCCGTTCGGGTTGTACGCACTTACGCTAATGGTTAAATGGTAGGGTGATTGTGAGTTGAAATGGAGGACCTACAGTTTAACGTAGAATCTGAACCACAGTGGAGGCCTGGCATTCCTCACATTCACAAGTTGTGATTAAAACACGTCTTGTCAGAGGTGAAGGAAGGGTTTGGCAATCAAATAAATCTGTGCAGGGACCACTGATTGAACCCCGGACCTCCAAGTTACCCTAAATCAGAATAAACAAACGGTTTTTCAGTTTACCTTCGGTGTTTCACTTTATTTCGAATATGGATGATTTCCATCATTTGTAATAATTTCTGTGTATTGCAATTACTATAGACAATAAAAGCAAATAAAAAGTAGCCCGTTTCAGTGGCCGAATGGTTTGCTTATGTTGTGGCGATAGTAGTTCGAATCCCGATTACGTCTACTGAAGGTGTTTTTTCCTCAATTGTTTCCCACTCTCCTTCCGTGTAGATGTAGGGAGATTACCTTTCAAATACGTCCTTCTTCATCCTTACCTATTAGAGTAATTATTATTATATATGCGTATACCAGAACAGGTATTAAAAATAATAAATGATCAAAATTATAGGGGGGGAAATTAGCATAGTAGAAAATCACCTCGATAAATAAAATATATTTTACTACTAGCCAAGGTTGATTTTGCTTCAATCCATCGTGGCAGCAATATACTTCAAATGACTAAACTATCTGTTTGTATCTACCAGTAGTGAATAAATGACAGGTGACGTCGTTCCACAGGGTGTGGCATGAACCCTACTTAGTCTTTCTATACGAAGACACAATGTTGCTATTCGTACTTTACGCGGAGGGAGGGAGCATTTATTTAACTTGTGCGGGGTCACGAATAGTCCAAAGGGGTGAGGAAGGTGGAGGGGGAGAGTGGGGAAACTATTTAGAAAAAAAAATACCCTCAGTATACCCAGACGGGATTCAAGCCCTACATCCCCAGCACCGGAAAACCAGATCAGATGAGCATGCCATTTGGTCTGCGCGTCCCACCGATGCTGTTATGAGGAATATAAAATGTAGATTAAATGCACCCACACTCACGCGGGGGGAGAAAGTGGGATACTATTTAAGGGGAAAAAGACCCTCAGTATACCCGGTAGGTATCTGAACCCCAGCCCCACCGTATTCAGTAAACCAGAAGAGGGTGACTGATCGATGAGGGTGTATAAACCTGTGGTCAACCATTCTTTACTAACTGAACCTCCCTCTCTAGTGACCTATATTCGTGTCGACAAGTGGCCTAGATCTTCACACAAAATGACCAGTGGAGCGAAACCACCCGACACCGCCCGACGACAATTGGAGAGATGGACCGGCCATGACCCAATTACACCTCATCCCACTGTCCCGTTCACTAAACGCTACCAGTCCATCGGGCAGGTCCTCAGAATAACAAGTCAATCCACTTATAAAATTTAATATAAAAATTATTCTTTAAAATTGCTTAAATTCTGAGTTTAAAAAAATAATACCTGGACGTGTATCCGAAAAGACGAAAGTTGAATGCGTCACTCTCGTCTTGTCTGGTTTTTCCCGGTGACAAGAGTTCTAGGTTAGTAACACCACCTGAGTATACTTAGACAGTTTTCCCTTAATGGTTTTATACTATCCCTTCAGGCAAATGTGGGTACAATTCATCTGTATTTTACTTTACTCACCCCTACACCATTAGTGTAAATCATATGCCTAAGAGAGTAGTAAGACTTTAAGGACAAAAGACGAGCTGCAATACGAACGTTGTATCTTTGATATGATTTTATTTGTTTTCCATTTGCTTCGGTTAAATGCCCTAACTTTTACAGATATAGCTTAGGCATTACTTAAATACTAGTAACTAAAATATTTATTTATTTAGCACCGCGTCTTACTACTTGATCGGTGTATACGCTAAGTACTAATTATGCTAATGGGTTAGGAATTGGGAAGGTTGAATATAAAGAAAGTGAACCGGCATTTGCGTGGAGGGAAGATGGAAAACAGTTTAAGAACCCCCCCTAGTTCACCCGAGAGAGATTCGAACCTCGATTTCCCGATCCTCAGCAGTTTAGCTCAATATGAAACTAACATTAGATAACTATGCCACCGAGGTGGGTAGTAACTAAAATAGAAGTATAATAATATCCTGTTTTTCTAGCGAATCATTTTTGGACCGAATCAAAGGCTTAAGCAAGCCATGATTCAATGCGGCTTTTGTTTTTCTCTCTTCACATAGAATTAATATGAAACTTCCAACTTGCACACAAAAATTACTTGAAAATCCAGGTCATGGGAAAATGTCGAGTCATATACGGTAGTTAAAACTTAAAAAAACAAAATAATTCGTGACTAAGTTTGTTTTGTTTTCCAAATACACCAAGGACAAAGGACCAAAAATAAAAAATAAAAGTTGAAAAGGCAGAATAAGCACGATTTACAAGTTTCGACGATCCCAAAAACGATTCTAGAAACAGTTGTGGTTGAACTACAGTAGCCCCGTGGCTTCTTTGGTGCTGAGTGACAGTTCACAGCTGACTTCTGAAAGTCAATATTTAGGTACATACAAAAATTTTGACTGTCAGAAGTGACAGCTGCTAAACACATGATTTTTCAGTTCATATGGTTCAGCGTAGGGATACATAATTTTGTCTGGTATCTTTTCAAAGCCGTCAGTTGTGAGCTGTCCGTCAGCACCAAAGAAGCCATGGCGCTACTGTAAATAGCAGAGTTGCCAACTATAATCTCAAGTGACCTAAAACCTAAAACAGACCTAAAACGGATAGTATTTTGTCCTGCTCAGTACTATTTTTGTTTATAAGATAATTATGTACAAAAATACGAGGTCCCCAATTAAACTAATTTTAAAAATCAATCGTACGACGAAAATAAAAAAACTGTGTTATAAATAATGTAACTTAAAAGTCTGTTCAGCGTGGAATTGTTTTCTGAAAGGCCTTTTTCCCGACCAGAACTATATTATATTGTATATTGGTATGAAAAAAGACCTTTCAGAGAGTAATTCCTACCGTGAATGGAGTATATAATATGTTACACCTTGTTGTACTGCATTTAAAATATTCTTAGATGTCCTATCACTTTCTTTATTACCAATCCTTATATCTAAACGTAATTAAACATAACTAAACGATTAAAATAATCTAATCTACCAAATCCTAAAAAATTACGTAATATAAGGTGGGAGACGTGGTGACGGAAAATCTTGCAATCCCTTACGTGGGGGAAGGTGTAGTCTAAAATCATGGGGGAAAGGCCTGTAATTTAAGGACTGCGACTTAGATGTACATACAAGTATGATTTGATTTCCTCATCTTTTCTAGCAGAGTTAGTAATTTCAACCAGACGACCACTTGTTTTCAATTATTTCAGTCCAACCTTATCTGGAAGGGCTATTATCTTATCATACCCCATTACTGAGCAGAGTGTAAATCTACGTATACAAAGGATGAAACAACAAGTTCAATGGACATCACAAAGCAGAAATAATATATTGTCGATTAAAATGGTGTAACAACAAATGACCGAAATTAGTAAAAAGTGCAGTTATTTTATGGGACGCAAGTTCTGAAGCTTCAAAATAATTAAAACAATTTCTTCATTATTGTAGCATATCATCTTATAGTCTTCCAAAAAAATATTCGCTTGAGGAAGTCCAGATGTGATTTTCCTCATCCCCGTTAATCTCATCACTGCGAAATTCATAACTGTCACTAAAATTGAGCTAGATTTACTATTTTTTCAATGAGAAAACTTGAAACAAAGGTTTATATAATACTCTAAAAACATACCTTTCGCTTTCATTTTGGCATAAGCCATATTTAAAAATAATAAATAACATCTTGAAAGTTTAATTTTGTTAGTTTTTATAACAAAATGTTTTACTCAAAATCAATAAAATATTCCGTTAGTAGCAACATAGTATTCTCAGCCTTCTTTAATAAATCATAAGAATCACGGAATTTAAGCAGAACTTTTTCCCTCTTTATTTTAACAATTCTGCTCAAAAGCCATGAAGTTCATTGAAAATTTTTAAGAATTGTCAAGGTAGCTAGCTTTAAGACTTTGGGTCAGTTTCATAGTCATTTAGTATGACAAGTACGGCGCTATACTAAATACAAGACGTCACCTACCTGAACATGAATGGAATGGGCCAGTTTCATATGCGAAACTGGCCCATTCTATTCTGGTCAAGGTAGGTGTCGGCCCGTATTTAGTGTAGAGCCGAACTTGGGGTGTGCTAAGTCTGACTATGAAACTGGCCCATAGACCAAACATTGTTACCTAAGTAATATTTTGTTTGTTTTGACAAAATATTTTTCTAAGAAAAACTACCAAAATCCGTACTTCTAATACTACCCATCAAGGCCATAGACAGCCAATAATTTCGGAGGGCCGGTGGAGTTTCGGTGGGCACATTCCCCAATTGCAGAAGGCTAGAAAAAGTTTTAAATGATAAACAATTCTAGACGATATCTTAAGTGTTTTTATAGCAACATAACACAATAATTGCCGAAGGCTAGAGCAAATTCCGAAGATTTAACACCTCTAGAAGCTCTCTGAAGTGTTTTTTTATGGTTACACAGCCCCCTAATTTGTCTTGCGTCTTAATTTTGATATTGTTTAAACCATAAATAAAGCCATATATATTTTGTTCGTAATATCAAAGTAATAAGACTAACACTTTAAGACGCACAAGACTTCATACGCAAACTTTATTACAGCTTGGGTACCAGGGGCGGTGCCTACGGCGGCAGATTTTTGATGACGTTAAAATAATATTATTACTTCATCGTGTGTGTGATTGTTGTGGTTTGCTGTATCTGCGTACAAACATGACAATATCGCCTTAATTCACTGACAATAAGTCTTGTTGGGTTAAAGGTATTTGTTTGGCATCATTGACCAGTTCACTCAGCAGAAACCAAGGCGAAAGATACTATAGACTATTTTTTGTTGTGTATATGCGAATATTGTATCTGTAGTAACATTTTCTACAGTCTACTAGTGCAGACTTTATATTTTTAAATTATATAATATTTAAATTGGCGTGTTGTGATAATGTAAGAGTATTTATTTCAAGTTTTTAAGTCTTTGCTTAAATTCTTACTACTTTTAATACCTCACTATGATAAATATTAAATTAATGTAAGCAGGGCCGCGTCTGGGGGGAGGGGGGCAAAGGGGGCAAATGCCCTAGCCATCACATTCCAGGGAGCCACATTTCCTCAAAAAAAAATATTAAATTCATTTTACTGTTATTCTAAATTCCGCATCAAATAGCGTACAGACAGCGTAACAGCAATAAGTATTCGCTTAGTGATAGGATTCATTCCAGATTCCTTAAACGACTTTATGTAATTTAATTTAAGATTTACATTATTCGATTAATGTGCTGCACTACAGTAGAATACGCCACCATTGTGCTACCACTGTCGGTCCACAGAAAGCTAACAGTGCAATGGTACAGAGAGGAATTTACTTATGTAACTTAAATTGTTTGTATTTAAATAAAGTACAGTACAATCTTTAATGGTTTGATCAGTATTCAATAAAATATTAATTATTAAGTACTTAACATAAGTACCGAGTATATATCAATATATAACGGCTTAATGCTAAAACTGAAAACTGACATACAAGGGTGGGGGGGGCTCATATTTTTTCTGTCCCGGGATTCAAATTTTCTTAAAACGGCCCTGAATGTAAGAACTCCTCTTATCTGTCATTCCACAGATGGTACTTGTGTCTACATAGTATATATGTATCGGTGTATAAGGGGTTGTAAGGGGAAACTGGGGATTAGAGGGTTAGAAATTAAGGTGGGAAAAGTGGGCGGCAAACTATCTAGTGCCTGTGGGCGGCAGAGTCGCGAATTTGTCCCTGCCTGGTACTAAGACGTCCTCGCTCGAATGGACCGACAGGTGCTAGTTCTGGCATCTGTTTAATGGTAGCACCTGTCATTGCTTTTGTTGTTTGTTATTCCTTCGAGAAAACATCACCTTCCGGTTGACCCGAAAACAAAAACAAAAATTGAGACCATTGTGTAATTTTGGTTTATTGAAAGTTTGACTCGCGGCTCATTCAACACGAAATCTTGAAAACATAATATGAATATTAAAAATGTGAAACTAAATATAAATAACTTGCTTCGGAAACAGCAAATTGGAAATCTTGTTATTTGATATCGTGTGAAGTGGAACTTTGCTTTTCAAACTATTCAAAAAAATCTGTTTGTAAATTACCCATTTCACTACCAAAAATCTATAAAATTGTCTAATGATAACACTGTGTGACCCACTTCAGTGGTCGAATGGGCTAAGACGTCACTCTCCCAGTAAACTGGATTGCCAAAGGGGGGGGGGGAGGGGGCGATCAAGATTCGAACCTTATTCTCGGTCTACTTTAATATTTACTATATTGTTTTTCACTCTCCCTCCATGCAAGTGCAGATACACTTCCTCTAAATCCCACCGTCCCAACCGTTAACATACTTTTGTTTGTGTAATTCGTGCAACATATGCTTATAGCTGGGACGAGTAGTGAGACGTGGTCCTAAAAAAAAAGATACCAATGTGAATTAGCTGTAGGTAGTAAAATCAGTTTTACATCCAACACCTAGGAGAAAGTATTATGATGGAGAAAAAAACCGAAATCAAGATTTTGATAACCGTCGGCGCTATATGAACCCCTGAAACAAAAAAAATAATGTTTTAGTAATGCCGTCTGTCTGTACCGCAAGTTAGAGCCGAAACTATTTTATCGATTAAGCTAAAACTTGTTATCTGAGGGACAAATGGATAATCTATTTTCTCAAAATTGTTATTGAATTTTATATGTAGACAATGTATCATTATAAACAAGGCGGTAATTTTCATTTTCTCATGAAAATGACTGAGGGTACTTTACATTGGGGAAATTTTCCATTTTACATAATTTCTTCGCAACTATTTAAGACTTAAGAAAACTTATCATTATAAAGATGTAGTACTATTAAAGATCATATAACATATAAATCTTTTATTTGAAATATATTTTTATAAAATCAACCATTCCTGAACTAGAGGCACATTATATAAAAGACCTGAATTAAAAAGAATACATCATATATTGAGAAAAGTGAAACTTCTTTGTCCACCAAAGAACAAAAGAATTGAAAGAGTTTTGGCTCATTTGGCTGAATCGACACCATGGCTTAAGAAACCGCGTTGACACGCTCAAAATATCGCCTCAGTTAAAGAAATTATTATTGTGCAGATCGATCAAATACACTAGTACACAATGGTACACTTGTCGGTTGTTTTTGTTTGGGGGTTACGTCTTTCTACCCTTTCAAGCTATCCGCACTATTCTGTCGATCATGTTTCTGAACAGACTACCTAAAGTTGAGCACGCTCGTCTAGGATGCATTTATGAAAATTTACCACCTAGATGCAGGAATAATTAGGCTACTATTAGGGCTGGCCCTTTACTTATTTTTAGCCCTATACGCAGTAATGAAAATTAAATCTGCGGTCAAAAACTAGCATAAAACTACTGCCCCTGTCTTTAAAGTATAAACACAGTTATTTAGTTTATCTATTTTCACCAATAAATATCCTAGTAAGATGAAGTTTCGGGTCACTTATAGGAATAGGCCTATGTTTAAAATTATAAACTACCCGCTTCGGTGGCCGCATGATCCATGACGCTACTCTAGCAATAAGCATGATTGCCGAAGACGTTAAGATCTGGTTTCGACCCCAGTCGGGCGTATTAAGGATGTTTTTCCTTAATGGTTTTCCACTCTCCTTCCATGCAAATGCGGACACGCTTCCTCTAAATTCAACGTTCCTTATCCCTAACACATTATTTTAATTAGTATATAAACGTATATAACCTGGCAAGGTTACACATTGCAAAATGATAGCATCGAATGATAAGTAGGGCCTACATCAATGTTTAAATTTGCGTTGTTTTTGTAGAGGACAAATTGTAAATACTCAAGTGCTTACCAATGTTTGTGGGTTCAAACCCAACCAAGTCGACGGATTTTTCTTGAGCGATAAAAACCTATACCTAGCACAACTTACTTCCGAAGCGAATGTAAAGTCGTCGGTACCATGTCGATTGTGGCATGTAAAATAATCCTGGCAGGTATGTGAAAATACCTTTCCCGCCAAAATTGGTAGGCCCTTTCGTTCTAGCTCAAAGAAATTCTTGTGTAGTGATATCAGTCGGTTCAGAAAGTGCACGTTAAATATCCAAGATAAAAAAATGTAGATACTCAAATATTAATTGGGTATAATTAATAGCTCCTAAACTTATATAAATAAGATAAAAGATGATTTAATCGTATTAAAAATCATATTAATTAGCAGACCTATGACAATACATATATGTGTGTGTAAAAGGTTTTATGAAAATCGGATTACTGTATTTACATTTCAAACACTCGCATCTCTAAGTCTTTAACATCAGGTAAAGAGCATGATTTCTCGTACAGTTACAAAGTCAAAGCATCTTGCGGGGTTTTTTCAATCTAAAGTTCACATAAGAAATTATACTCGCATTACTATTATTTTGAGGGTTTTTTTTTCAGTTAAAGTAACTATAGTAGATCATATTCAATGTTTGCTGGGAAACATCGATGTTTAATCGATGATAATTGGACAGAAAAACTGTCGATACAAGTTTTGCGGAAATCTATAGTTTTTGTACATTCCCTACAACATGCCTGCTCGTTCACCTTGAATAAACCGGACTGCGGCCCTCCTATGGGAAAGGAGGCTGCCAGTCATTGGGGCGGGGGTAAAAACCTCGGTCCTTTGGGCAGACCGCGAGAAATCGGAGAACAGCACGGGAAACACGCATCGGTCCAAATCTTATTGAGCGAGATTTATTCATGGTAGATAAACTTTTTAAGTTTTGAAATTACCTGGCTTTTGGCTAAGTTGATAAATAAACTTTATCTATTTCCCGAGTATTTCGTGATAAAAATACATCCTTTACTTATTTTTAAATACATTCTTGACACAGGAATTAATAAAAACGAATATATATATTTTTGGAGAATATTTTCCGTATCGACAAGTTCCCTGATTTTTTCAGGTTTAACAGGACTATATCAATCTAGTTCATCGCGTGCATGGTTATTTATGCACCGCATATTACTTACCAGTCCAGAATATTAAACAAATGAGATGAGGATGACCAATGTATAATTTTGAGAAAATATACCCGCCTGTGCACGAAGGGAGTGTGGGAGATCATTACCATATAGGGAACAACTTTACCTCAGTACACCTGTCCGGGATTCGAACCCCGTCCTCCCCGTCAACGTCAAACCAGAGTACCAGACGATTCTGACGTGTAGTCCGCGCCTCCAGGATTGTCATAAAGTATTTTTATAACTGTGTCTTTTCAGTTTAAACGTATAATTACTACAATGAGGTTGGGATGAGGAAGGAAGCCATTTAGAGTTAACCAACCAGTATTTGCGTGAAGGGAGGGTGGGAAACCATTTAGGTTAAACCCCCTGTAAATCCAACCGAGATTCGAACCCGCCAACAACAGGCAGTCTAAAACGAAAATGAGGCCTTAGACCGTTCGGCCAAGGAACTAATTACAGTTTTCTACAACTCGTCTTACTACCCGTTCGGGTTGTACACATGAATTAATTATGCTAATGTGTTCGGGTTAAAGCAGGTTGAATTTAGAGGTATTTTCCACGCATTTGCGTGTATAAAAGGTGGAAAACCATTAAGGGAAAACTACCCTCAAAACACCGCCAGGTTTTAAACCCAGATATACCCATCATCTGCAGTTTAGTGCATTTTGAGAGTTACGCCTTTGAGGCTTAGACCAGTGGTTCTCAAATTGAGGATACACGGGTAGCTTTCAGGGGGTAAGCGAGCAGCTCTCAGGGGAAAGTTGGCAAAATGACAAGAGAATTATGGAAAACCCCGATTGTTGGGAGTTATCGTTATCTGGTTATTTCCACGTCTAGCTATTTTAGGTTTTGTTAATCTTTTGTTTTTGTTAAGTTCCGTGAAAATTAATGCTACATAAAGAGCTAAAACGTATCTTTTTCGTCAAGCATGGTAAATGGACTTATTTTTCGCTATGTGGTTAAAGAAATGTGTTGATGCTTGAGTTGCAATACTTCCATGTGATAAAGGTGAATTTGGAGGCACCTCAACGCACTGCATGGTAAATATCAGTCTAATTTTCCACCCAACAGTGGAATAAGAAAGAATGACCGGAATTGAAATCTTGACTGGCTGCGCAATGGCACATATTATCAAAACCAAACGATCAATCTAAGGTTCAACTATCGCCTCCTTTCAAGCGAGTCATAAAATAACAACAAAATGTAAACCGCCCGTTTTCTGGTAGTGAATTTATCATGAATATTTTCGTGGAAAAAGCAGATTATCTTGTCTCAACTGAGTAATAACCTTGTGTCAGAAATATAACGATTTAATGAGTTATTAACCTATTATTGCATCACTCATCAGCGAGTTTTAGCCAACAATAATAGACTTTATACCAAATGTGTTTTAGATATTTCTTTTAAAATCTCCAATTGCATCTGAGATAAACTTCTTCAAGTGATTTTTTTAAACGCAACTTTACGATAAGAAACCAGATTTTGTTTTTGCACGTGGATGTTAGATGACTTAGCCGGAATTGTTTTTGCAAATATTTCCTGACTTACTGGACGATATCATCAGTTTTCTTCAAAAGAGGTCTGAGGATTATCATCAATTCTGTGATCTCGACTGGGTATGTGATCTTGCATTTTTGGTAGATTTTATGGGAAAACATTATAAAACGTTATTGAATTATATTGTGGGATAATTGGTGTTTATAGCCCCGTGATCGAGCGTCAATTATTACGATATAGAATTATTATGCCCCGCGGTTGGGTGCCAATTAAAACGGTATTGAATTATATTGTGAGATAATTGGTATATACAGCCCTGTGATCGAGCGCCAAATATCTTTATATCGGTTCTTTTTTATGTCGACGCGAGCGTGCCTTACTGTGCACTCACGCGGCTAAACAATCTGATTACTTCTGATTTTTTATTTTGATAACATAAATAAGACTTTTAATGTTGCATACAAACTATTAAGATGATTTCACCTTCGGCACCGAAGATGTGATATTAGATGATACAGTTTTAGTTGAACTACAGATTATTTTTCTGTGACATTACACGTTCCGTGTTCTGAGTACCGTGTGCTGTGTATATTTATAGTACTACTATAGATTTATACGCACAAGCGGCTTATATATGACCTACCTCTTGTCACCATTGTCAAAACCAACTAATAGAAAGAGTCCGCCCTGACGACAGGGTTGTGAAGGCTAGTTTCCTATTGTTTAGAGGGAGCTAGCGTGACTTGCTTTTTTGGTAAACACTACGGAGTTGATCTTTGAAAGAAAAAATAAGTTTAATGGTGTAAGACTGACATTATTTCTGAAACGCGCGTGATTCTCCATGGATGAAGTATTGAAAGGATATTTTACATAAAATACTTTAAAGAAAAATGCACTTCACCCATGACTTTTTTAATGAGAGGGGTCCAAATTAGTATCATTACACTTGTTTATTGCCCTTTAGATTAAAAAAGAAAAATAAAACAATTGGCAATATGATTGGCGGCATTTCTGCTTTCAAGAACTAAGCACTGGCTATGATTAAGGATCTTGAATGTAAACGTTATTATCGACATACAATCATTAAGGATATTTTTTTAAGTCAAGGTACACAATCAATTCAGGAAAATGTGTAACCGAAATCCAGATTAATCTTGACAACTTCGTAATTATATTCAGTGACTTATACACGGACGCACAAACAATTGTAAATACATTTGCAGTGCTATTTCAATTGGACACAATTACACTGGAAAATTAAATAATTATACTGCGCGGACTACTGTGCTGGGGGTCCGGGGTTCAATTCTCGGTCCCGGCATAGATTTATCTGATTACCAAACCCTTCCTTCCCCTCTGACAAGACATCTTGTGAATGTGGTGAATGCCAGGCCTCCACCGTGGTTCGTATTCCACGTTAAACTGTAGGTCCTCCATTTCATCTCACAATCACCCTACCATTACACATTACCCTACCATTACACATTAGCGTAAGTGCGTATAACCCGAACGGGTAGTAAGACGCGGTGCTAATTATTATTATTATTATTATTATTATTATTATACAGCGATAGGACGTATTTTTGAAATCCAGGTCTTAAGAAATATATTTTTGGAATTTTGTTTCTATATAAAAGTACCTTAATTTGAAAAAAAGGGGGTGAAAATTTAAATTTCCATCATAAGAATCGGCAACGTCTTATTTAAAAGAGATTAAAACTAAACATAACTAGAATTTAACTAACATCGAAGATTGTCAGATTGGCTTTGTCCACTTATACACCAAAACTTTTATTTTTAATCTTTGCGGAAAGGATGAAGGCCTAAACTTCACATTAATTCTTTAATATAAACAATATTTCATATCTTTGAATTTGGTTTAAGGTTTTTGAACTCATAAAATTATTCAAATTGCATTATTTACCTCAACGCATTTCCTCAGCGTTTACACTAATACCGTCTCTTTAGGCTAGATACACGACTTGTTTGGAAAAAAGTAGGTTCTACCTGACGTGAAAACAATAATAGCCTACGAACAAACGACTTAAAACTAACTTATTTGAGTGGAAGGAGAGTGGAAAACCATTTAAGAAAAACAACCCTCAGTACAACCGACCGGGATTCGAACCCCGGCCTCCCGACCAACGGCAGCCCAGTTTAATACGAGTGTCTACTCATTAAGTTAGGCCTAGGTTTTAATATAATGTGTGCAGAGTATATTCAAACTATTATTTTTTATTTATTTATTTCAATTTGTATAATTATTATTAGCACCGCGTCTTACTACCCGTTCGGGTTGTAGGCACTTACGCTAATGTGTAATGGTAGGGTGATTGTGAGATGAAATGGAGGACCTACAATTTAACGTGGGAACCGAACCACGGGAGGCCTGGCATTACCCACATTCACAAGATGTGATTAATACACGTCTTGTTAGAAGTGAAAGAAGGGTTTGATAATCAGATAAACCTGTGTCAGGACCGGGGATTGAACCCCGGACCCCCAGCACAGAAGTCCGACACCTTACCCCTAGACCAACAGGTCACCTCCAAATTTTAAGGCCCCTTCTTTTTTTATCACCGCACTTTGCTATTTCTTTAAGCTATACGCAGATGTACTAACGTTATGTTAAGAGATGAGGAAGGTTGCATTTAGAGGAAGTGCACACGCATTTGCGTGGGGGGAAGCGGAAAACCCTCTAGGATAAAACTCGGCACACCCAACCGGGATTTGAGCCCCAATCTTCCTGTCATCGACAGTAGTCTATCGCAAAAAGTGACGCCTTAGACCATGCGGTCACCTCATCAGATAAGTCTGGTCTTAAAAACTGCAAGTCAATCTAAAGGGCGGAGGTTGTAACTGCAATTGTTAGTATAATTTTGATTTATTTATTTGAGGTATTTAACCACAGTATGAACCGACTGGACACACGAATTTCTATGAGCGAGAGCGAAAGAGGCTACCCATTCTGCCAGGAAAGTTATTTTCATATGCCCCAATCGACACGGGACCGACGACTTCGCTTACTCTCCGAAGAAAGTTGTGCTACGAATTTTTATTGAACAGAAAAATCCGTCGACCCGGGTTGGGTTTGAAACCAAGAACATTGGGTCATGTGGCAAGTACTTTACCCCTAAGACTATCGAGATCGACAATTTGATATAGAAATTTTATAATTGCTGTAAATATGCAGAAATACTTGACATTGATTTAATATCACTGCTGTTTTAGCGGACTTTTTTGGGCGGAAATTTCTGGCTTTTCTTTGTTATATTGTGCATTCTGCTAGACACAATGCACAGACTAATTAAAGGAATAAGCACTATTTAATCACGACCGTGCGCTTGGGGGATGTTTTTCCTATTACGTAACAGGTTGGGGTAGAGGGGATGAACTAATGTCTACATGGCGATACATTGTAAAGTATCGTGGTTTATGGATGACCCCTAAGTGATGATTTCACTCTGTTGACTAGGTACAACCTCCAGATCCCCTGACACCTTCCTTCCTGAACACACCGGCTCTATTTTAGTACTGAATTCAGTCAACTATTTACCACGTGACCCAACTATTTTTTTAGCATCGCGTCTTAGTAACCATTTGGGTTATACTAATTGTACTAATCACGCTAGTGGTTTTAGGGATTAAGAAGGTTATATTTAAAGGAAGTGTACGCATTTGCGTGGAGCGAGAGTGAAAAACTTTTTTTTAGAAAACCCTCTCAGTACACCAGACCGAGATTCGAACCTCAATCTTTCCTTAATCGGCAGTCTAGTCTATTGCAAGAGTAGCGTGTTAGACTATCCGGCCAACGATGCAGGTTACCTACTATTGATAAAAAGTAGCTATCATGGAAACGTGTGCGTAATTTGGTAGTAATGCCGGTTCTAGTTTTAAGCGCTGTTTTAGTAAAAAAAAAACTCATCCGCATAGGAGATGCAACTTATCTTACAATACCAAATAGAACTGTGACTTCTGTCACTTAAGCAAAATTTACTTGTTGAAAAATGTATTGAAGTGGTTTTAGTCAAAAGTATTTGATAGAAATATTTACAATTCACAAAATACAAACATTTGTTTTTAGATATTAATAATTTTAATTTATGCTATAAATAAAGAAAATCTTAAGAGAATTAGGCCTATATTTTGTAGGTGGCCTTCAACTATTCTAAAAGTAAAAAACAGAGCTCAATTCAATGACTGTGTGAATTTGTGTAATATTTTTCATAGTAGCTAAAGAAATGGTTTTTCCGCAATAATTGAAAATTTCAATATGTTTCTTCCATGAATTAAGTCCAAAAGCAATGCCAGTGTGCTATATTATTATTAGCACCGCGTCTTACTGCCCGTTCGGGTCATACGCCCTTACGCTAATGTGTAATGGTAGGGTGATTGTGAGATTGAAATGGAGGACCTACAGTTTAACGTGGAATCCGAACCACGGTGAAGGCCTGGCATTCCTCACATTCACAAGATGTCTTGTCAGAGATGAAGGAAGGATTTGGTAATCAGATAAATCTGTGCCAAGACCGACGATTGAACCCCGGACCACAAGCACAGAAGTCTAACACCTTGCCCCTAGACCACCAGGTCACCCAGTGTGCTATAAAAGCCTACCTATGTTATCATACATAGGTAAATGCAGAAGGACAAACCAATTATGAAGTATAAATGCATTTTGAAAATAAAATTGAAAATTTCACACAAAAAAAAGCATTTATATAGACAATTAACTTATTTAAAAGCATTGGCTTATAAATTAAATAGTGTGTAAGGCTTGGAGGTCATTGATCAAACATTTTAAATTTATTGTAAGATTGAATAAAAGTATTTTTGCCTGTGGGGTAGGTTCTTTAATTTTGTTGTTTTCTGAATGTTTAACGCTCACATAGTGTTAATTTGACACTAAAGAGTTTTTTATTATCTTTACAATTATCTGGGGTTAAAATGATCAAATACACAGTAGGGCTTTAATAGACCCGCTGTGCACATTTCATTTTATTTGTGCATTTTTAGTAAGCCTATGATGCAAACTGAAAAGTAATATACATAGAGTATTTATTCTTTCATAAGTAATATTTTTTTAAATAATGTTCATATATATTTGGTAAGAAATAATCAATGAAAATGTTATATCTTCTTGGTCTTTTTTTCCCTTCTCCTTATTTTATATAGGCCTAAGTTTTAGTCTTCTATGACGACATGTTTCAGTATGTTAGACACCATCTTCAGATCTAAGGAAATGCAATGTAATTATAAATTATTGTGTAGAAATATGTTAGTAAAATAATAAATTTAAAAAATGTAATATTAGAAATTGAAATAGTTAAGAGAAATTAAGATAAGAGGATATAAAATAGAGACTTGTTTAATCCCAGGTGTTCCCTAATGAGAGATTTTTATGCATAGCTAATTATATTTTAAAGATACTAGAATTAAATAAATTTTGTATTAAAATATTTATATAAAGGTACAAGATGTAATAAAAATATTTCGCTCACCTGGTCAACAAAATATAGCTAGTTTACTATTTTCCCTGATAAATTACAAAATTCCCTGACATTTCTTGATAGTTTAAAACGCCTGGGCATTTTCAGGTTTCTCATATATTCCCCAAATATATGTACACATGTAGGGCTACTGATAATAATAATAAGTGAGTATCAAAACTTGACATCATCTGTCCCTGTGCAAATGAAGAATGTCTCAGTCTTTGTGGCAAAGTGCCACCTGCACAAATTATTCTCTGTGATGTCATGAGTACAAGTGGGCAAGCCCTCTCCCCTTCTTCCCTAAAGCCCCCACACCCAATTTGCATTCAGTCATTTCCTTATTGAGCTGAAAGACAATTTTATTTAAAGCTCTCAGAGGAAACATTAACTCCTTTCTTGAGATTTGAGTGCATCTTACTATTGTAAAGACACTATTGTAAAGACACTATTTTTCTTTGTCTACTCACTAGAAAAAATATTTTAATTTTTAAGACATACAAAAATAATTTACAGTAAATCAAATAATATGGATTTTAATATTGTCTTTGGGTATAATCAAATAAAAACACTCCATGGTGTGACCCCCACAAGCGAGCTATACCGACCAATCAGCCGCTGTCGTTAGCGATAATATTGCCAACATTTGTGGAAATAGGGTGTCATGTGATCAGCACAGCAAATCCTCTAGCCATTAATCTCAGTTTTCTATGACAGAGCCGCTACTACTTTATTTAATTAGCTAATTTGTTTTCACAAGGTTGAGTTTGACCCTGTTCCAGATTCGCTGCTTTTCAGATAAATTTTGGAAGCACCGAGTATCAAACAAAGGAACTCTGGCCCTATAGCCAGGCACGCTGTACACTAGATTATACCACTCCTCATAATTAAAGAAAAATGTAAACATAATAAAGAAATTTTAAAACTTAAACTCCGTTGTATTTGAAAATCATGTGAAATGCTGGCGGAGTTCACATTCACATAATCATCGACCCTCACGAGGTGAATATCATTATAAATGTCATCTCTTTTATATATGTATTAAAAAATTGTGAATAATATATAGTAAATATATATTAGAAAATTGTAAATAATTAATAGTTTAATTTGGGTTTGAACAAAAGTACTCAGCAACAAAATTTGAAACTGGAAAAAATATGTAAAATAAATTATATGATTTGTCCCTTTGTACACAAAACTCAAGACATAATAAGTTATTTGTTAATGGTGGATTGACATTCACCAACATTGCGGTTAGGAAAACTATCAAATTTTGACTCGTAAAAACTCCCGGCTTTATCAAGTGATCAAATTAAAACATTACTTAATGTCAAAATTTATCAATATGTACCAAATTGTATTTAATTTAATTTTCATAGACTTAGAAGGTTGGGGTTTGGTTGGTTGATTTTTTTACTATAAACACATAACATATTGGTTTATGATTGAAAAAACAAAATATTAGTTAGAATTATAGGGCAATTAGTTTGTTAAGTATTCCAAGCAAAGTATTTGGGAAAGTTCTAATTGAGAGGGTGTGTGAAAAACCTGCAGACAAGATTCGGGGTGTGCAATGTGGTTTCACGCCTGGTGGAGGTTACATGGACTAGATATTTGCATTGCAACGAGTAATTGACAAATGTATGGCAGTAAGGAAGAAAATGTATTGTACATTCGTTGATCTGGAGAAAGTATACGATTAGTTGAATAGTTTTTTTTATGAAATGTTCTTAGAGTATGGTGTGGTTGCATGGTTAGTAAATGTGATTATGGTGGTGTTTGATGGGAAGTAAAGTTTGTTAGGTTGGATAGAGCTTTAAGCAAATGGTTTGGCATTGAACAAGGTTGTGTTCTGTTTCCATGACTGTTTGATGCATTCATGAATATGAAGGACACTTGTGAGGACAGGGTTGGTGTGAAAATGGACAATGTTAATGTGAGAGTGCTGCTCTATGCAGATGATGCTATATTAATGGTTGAGAATGAAAGTGACTTGCAGAATGGATCTTCATATAAATTTCTCCAAAACTAAGGTGATAGTTTTTTATAAGGATGGATCAGGAAATGATTGTCAGCTAAGTACCGGCAACACGGAGCCACACTGCATTTTTCCGGTGGAATGGTATACATGTTTTTAAGTGCAAGTGGCTACACAAGTCTGCACCACACCGGCACGGATGAACCGCCGAGCATTGCTCTGCACTTTTGCAGTGCAGACCGTGTAGCCACCTACTACCGGAATTAAATGTTTAGGAGCTTCCAAACTTCGTTTTCATGTTAACCCCTAAGCACTGAAGGGATGGGCAAAACATACAAAATAAACAATATTATATACAACAACTTATTGGACAACAAACATTCTTTTTTATTAGCTAACTTAAAACTTTATTCATCGTAATTAATAGCAGTGTGGTGCAGCTCATGTAGCCACTTTCTAGAAAATGTGGTGTGGGTTGGCTCCGTGTAGCCGGTCCTTTAATACAAATGGAAAACTGTTAGAATAAGTGAATGATTTTGTGTATATAGGCAGAATGTTATGTAAAAATGGAAGGATAGATGGTGGAATCGACAGAAGGGAGAATAAATCTGAGTGATTTTAAGTGTGGGTTTGTCAAGGGAAACACAAGCAAAAGGTGAATGTGGTTGGAATAAAAACTCTTATGGACGGAGTCAGAAATGAATGGGTGCTGAAAGAGAATCCAATAGGTCAATGCAAGACGCAAAATTACCAGTCACCAAATATTTTAGTTTGGCAACTAACATTTTTTTAATGTTTTTCTAGCACATTCAAACTACATAGGTTTATATTCTCGTGTTTTAAGCCAGCGTATGATAGTGCCCTGGAAAGCATGTGCTTTCAAACCTGCTTGTCTGGGTGATGGCATTTACCCTCCATTGGAAGAAAAGATTGCTGAGTCACACTTTCCTTCTTTCACTCCTCTGATACTTTGGATTGGTCCAAGGCCGTAGTCAGGGCGGGGGGGTTCAAACCCCCTCCGAAATTTTATGAACAAACTATATATGGCTTTATTAATTTTATGCTTCAAACACTATCAAAATTAATGTACAAGTACAAATTAGAGGGCTGTGTAACCGTAAAAAGCACTTCAGAGAGCTTCTAAAGGTGTTTAATATGTAGAATTTGGCCTATCCTTTTGCATTTATGGTGTTGTGTTTCCATAAAAAAAACCACTTCAGATAGCTTCTAGAGGTGTTTAATATTTAGAATGTGTCCTAAACTCAAGCAGTTAAGGGGTTATGTTGCCATAAAAACATTTCAGATAGCTTCTAGTGTTTCCTTCCCTGACTTTGAATCAGACGGTAGAGAAGATTCATAGTAAAAAGTGTTTAGCAAGATTCCCCAATTTGCTCCAGATTTTCACATTTTTGTCCTACCAGTGAGCACAGCTTCATGTGAGGGGCTTCAGCTACCATGACAGACTCAGGAAGACTTAAAGGAACTCTTTCAGACAGACACTGGATGATTTGCCCAGAATCTCTGTAAATGAACCCTACCTACCCAACAGCTGTGATTAGTGGTATCGTATCAGGTACTTCAGTGCAGAAAGGTTGCACTACACAAAAACATAAAGTGCTAAAGTATGCACTTTTTAAAAATTGTTCATATTTCTCATAATCATTAATATAAAACTGTGGCGACCAAAGATTTTCGTCTGGCTAGTGTTTTAAGACTTGCAATTTCATGGCCTGGGTCAACTAAAGAAAGGTATTTCGTTGGTTTCGGCATGTTGAGAGAACAAAGCAAATATATGAAGGTAGAGTGTGTGGATCAAAAGAAAGGGCTAGCCCATATAAGATGTGACTAAATTTTGTAAGCAAATAATGTTAAAAATATACACCTTAAGAGTTTTAAGAATAAAAGAGCATACATAATAGTGTATGGATGTTGTTGACGCAAAGGGAGTTTGCAAGGATAGGGTTCAGTGTGGAAAAAGTTATAATCAGGATGGGTTAAGCGTGGAGTTTTTTTTAGCTATATGCACAGTTTCTTGCCTGCCCCGTTAGGGACAGCGTGATCAGGTATGTATGTAAGTAAATATTAGCTTTATTAAATTATAACTTGTCAGATTAAAGGCCTCTTCGTTACTACTTCTTGGAAAAAGATAGATGCACAGACACATGACAGCTTTACATGGGAAAAAAACAAATCTATATTAATCAATCCAAAATTGTATTTTGATTGACTTTAGGTTGGGTTAAGCTTGGTTGATTAATTTTTTACTATAAGAACAAAAAATTACATCTTTATGATAAAATATAGTTATGTTTAAGTGTAATGGGTTTTTTTAAGTTGGCAAATCTGTAACTTTTGCTTTCAAACCATTTTTGGTTTGTTTTGTAATTAAATGAATTTATTTAAAAGGGTTGCTTAAAATGAAAATGTCACCTTAATTTACTAAAAGATCAAGGCCCTAACTTACATTCTGTTTTGGATAAAAGAAATAAGAACATGGTGTCTACTCAACTTGACCAATGAAATTCCCAACCTTTTCCCTGATCATTTCCTAAAATTCCCGACTAAAAAAGTATGTCACATCCTCCTAAATCGCACCCCCCCCCCCTCATTTTTCTATTAACCTTTTTTATGAATAATAATATATTTTAAAATTTGAATTTTTTTTTAATTTGTATTAAAATTGTTTATTATTAATTAAAAATATATCACACAGCTACAAACAAAAAATGACATAATTTACTGATTTACTGATTATTGTATTTCATATTCTAAGTAAAATATCAATTTCCCGGATTTGTATTGTGATTTACCAAATTGCAGACTTATTCCCGTTTTTCCCCGATCACTTCAAATTCCCGGCTAATTCCTGTTTTCCCTGATTTTCCCGGATGGTAGACACCCTAACCCTGTAAGAAGTAATATTTGAGTTTTCTAAGAAAAAAAGGAATCTGTTCAAGGCATATTTGCTATACTTTTGCGCTTCGCAATACCCGAAGAAATAGGTGATTCGAGCAAATATGTTTTAAACTATTAATCTAATAGTCTTAATAGACCTATAGACATGGCTGACTGTGTCTAAGAACTATGTAATTAATAGTCGCAAGGCAAGGTTTTTTTTAAATTATACTTTCAAAAGGAATTGTAAATGTTGACCCTTGGGGAGAGTGGCGACTTTGAAGTTAATTTGCATGAAACAAACAATCTCAAGCATAAGTTAATTTAATTAAATTAAAGACAATATTAGTGTTTCCAAGCATACTAATTATGAATGTCTGAATAGTCTGCAAACTAAGCACTTATGCACCTTACTTGCTTGAATGTTATGACGTTGGATCAAAGTATGGAAGTCATTTTTATGGTGTCTGAATTCTCTTAAAATGTGACACAAATGCACATCTCACATCACATTTTACTAAAGGGTGAATTCCAAATGGCCACTTTAGTTAAAATACTGTGTTTTAAATTGAATAAATTATAGACATAACTGTTAAACAAAAAAGATTTTTACTGTGTAATTTGCTCATTTGTATGACTGTATAGGTAGACAAATTCTTTCTGCAGCATAAAAATCTCTTTTGGGAAGGATATTTTTAAGTTAAATAAGTGTTTTGTAAAAATTATAAATAATAGCCTAAGAGTAATATTTCAATGATATAAGAAGATTAATAATGGGGAAATAACCATTTATTAATCCCATATGTAGGTTATTGATAAGCAGTGCTGTAGAGTTGATAAAACAAGCTTTCTACTCGGACTCCTTCAGAAATGTCTTATTATTAAAGTTTTTATTTTTAAGCTAGAAATGACATCATCACCATTACATTTTTATCGACTCCTACTCTGAGTCAGACTCCACAACCAAGCTACTAAGTAGGCTTACTATAAATATGTTGATATATTTTACATTTTATTTGGCATCGCTTCATTTTTGGAGAACCTTTTGGTGAAGAATTGTAGTTTGTGTGTTGTATAGTGACTAGTGAATTAAGCCTATACAGCAGAATGTCTCCAATCAAGAAAGCTAGCCCTACATTAAGTTTCTTTATTTTTAAATCCCTATAACATAGAACTTTATTTATCCAAAAATACTGTTACATGCTTTAAATTAAAACAAAATTGACAAGAGTTCATATTATCAATATAGGCCTAGAGTAGTAGGCCACACACATCACCATGAATAACACACTAAAGTCTGTTCACGATAGGTTTTTACCTGGATGACAGTCCGAAAATCATATTTTTAGGTTGCCAACACTTGTAAATATCCCTGTTTTGTTATAAATGTAAATATCTTTAATTACCTGTTATATATTACATTTAAAATAATGTAAGCTTAAGTTTGCTCATACTATTTCATTTATTTAAATAATTTCTTCCTATCCAACTCAAAACAATATTTTAAACATAATTAAAAGTATTTATTTTTCATTTTGTAACGTTATTGATTTTGTTTAATATATTGTACACATCAATAACTTTTAATTAGGCATCATATTTACTTGGAAAAGAGAAAATTGTGTTAATTTTTGTATATACATTAAATGATTTTATGATTATTTTATCTTATTTTGAAATATTTAACTGAATAAAATATTTTCATCAACTGCGTGTTTGCATCATTGTAGAAAACTTGTTTACCGTCATGTTCAACCATAGGTTTAAATTCGTCAGTCACCATTTTGAAACTATGTTCTTTAGAAGTTTTTGTGAAAGTGGTGTGAATATTTTTTTTAAAGTGGAATAAAACAATAAATAAACTTTGTGTCTGTATACAAATATATAAATAATATTGGCCTAAATTACTGTGGTTAACTATCACATTAATATATTACCATCTGTTTTCATTACAGTCATCCTAAGTGATAGATGTCAGCAGTTGGCGTAGTGATATACTAGGGATTATTTCTAGTAAAATTTTGAGCTGTCATCCAGGTAAACTTAGGTCGTGAATGAATTATATCAATATTTTACCCTGTTGACATTGTAAATCCCTGTCTACCGAGTCCGTAAGCTACACATCCAAATAGTCCTTGATGGTCCTTAGAAATTATTTTTATTTATCTAACCTTTCAAGTTATATGCCTAAATACTAATTACACTAATGGGTTACCTATTGTGAAGGTCGAATACAAAGGAAGTTAATGTGATTGGTAGTCCTTAGTAGTCCCATAATGACTAGTCCTTAGAAAGTTAAATATGGGTCAACTTATACACAGTGGTAAGGACTAAAGACTTAAGGATCAGGACTCTGAAGACTGTGCACTCTTAGTGTTGAGTTGGTCTCTTAATGGCCACTAAGCAAATTAGATAGAAAGTCTGTAAGCAAAGCTTGGAGTGTGTTTAAAAAGTAGCTACCAGGAAGCTTTGGCTGTATTATACTGCCTGAAATGTAATATGCATCTATCCTATTCACTTTAGGGGACCATAAACACGTTTTACTCTTGAGCGGTGTTTCCCAAATTGAGTTCCGTGAGGTAAAATAAAGTGTCACGAAAAAAATTAAACACATTAATAGTTAAAAATAATGGGTACATATATCTGGCAAATGACACAATATTTGGGACTGGATGTGTTTATTGAATTTTAAATTCTCACTATACTCTGGAACCAAATCGAAGTATCAGAACCAACTTAATCTGGCTCCAAACATGCAAATAAAAATATTGTTAGCATTTTTTATGGGAATTAAAAAGAGGGAAAAACGTGTAGGCTTGGTTGTCATCATCATAGAAAACTATCTTTACATTTAAAGGTAGGTATTTTACCTTACGCTTGTCGTGTTGAGCTCGACTGCCGAGGACGAGAAGATCGAGGTTTGAATCTCGGTCAGGTGAAATGGGGGGGGGGTTCCTGAATTGTTGTCCACTCTCCCTCCACGCAAATGCGGGTTCATTTCCTCTAATTCAACCTTCCCAATTCCTAATCCATTGGAGTAATTAGTACTAAAAGCGTATAACCCAAACGGGTAGTAATATGCGGTGCTAAATATATATTTTACCTTGAACCATGTGTTAAACTGATACACTAGAGAGTGCAGTAAAGTGTACAAGTGTGTAGAGTGCAGACCATTCGGATACAGCCTTTAATGTTATCACTTAGTAAAAAAATGTCTATATACAAACAAGTTTGAACCAAAAGGTATTTGATCAAAAGTTAAATCTTACCGATTCTTTGGTGTGCAAGTAGCTTGAACAGGAAACAATCAACAGGATAACATTAAGAAATTTACCATATACACAGATTAATCTCCTTTTATACTTGGTGATTGAGTATATGACTTTACCATTAATGTAATAGGCTCCCTTTGAAATAAGATAAAATCATACTTTAGATTTAGTACAATTTAGTAAAATCCCTCTAACACTTCACTGTCAAAATAATTTATCACAATTTTCAAGTTTTCACTTTTTACACTTTCACATAAATTTCGAATCACTAAACACACCAATTATATACGGAATGAAACTTAAACATACTAAATTCTTCACTCTGATACCAATCACCGAGTGATAAGGCCGGCAGACAGGCAACACCTTGCAACTAAACACAACACACTGTTTCAACTACTCGGGGAGGTAGATCAGATGTTAGAACAGCAGCCGAACATAATTAAAAAAATTAGTCATGTTAAAACATTTGAAATTTTCGTATTTTCCAATTAATACATTAATGACACAAAGCCATCAAACAAACTAATGATAAATTGAGCAGAAAGAGATGAAAGTTGCTAGTAACAATTTAATCTAATACCCCCACCTTCTAACAGAAACCTGCAAATGGCGCCGGAAACGAAAAAGACGGAGATAGTTATTCATACAATAATACCTACATAAATTTAGCGTTATTAATTTAGTAGGAACTTTTATTAGTGTGTCATTAGCTTTCATTAGACACCACATATAATATGAGGTAACTTCACAATGTACTCCACGCTATTTACTAAACGGTGACACACCCCTAATGGTTGTCACAAGTGTTAAAATCTTAGATTGCAGTGAATTTACCGGTATTTTAAGTACCTAGTAAAACTGATGAATACACTAACCACCTCACATATTAATTCTCGTTAGTGTATTTGATTACTTACCAATATTTTTATCCCACCAAAAGAAACACACATAAAACTAAAATACTCGTTCACTACTTCACTTCAACGATCTGAGTCAGAATGAGCTGATACATTTGCTAACCTCACCCCCCAAATTGATATTAAAAAGTTACATATCTTTGAATAAATGTAGATATTAATATAAATATATAGCAAACAATATGTATAAGAATAATAAAATTCAAATAAAACTAAAATAAATTTAAATAAATGACTTTTTGACACCAATAAAGTAGATTCCAATTTAGACTATTATTTTATTGGGAATTGGTAGTCTCTACATACTGTAATCCAGAATTTGGAAAGAGATAGGTTTAACTGAAATAATTTTCAGTTGAAGTCTAAAGTTCATCAACTACATCAGTAGCGGTACTGTAGCATTTTTTTAAAATACATTTTCTTAACAAATACACCGAAGAAATTTTTAAAATTATTATAAAGTCTTGAGCCATCATAAAAGAATAAGATGTGCCAGATAAAAGTACTGCATAAACATCATCACAGTTTTATATACACACATATTTAAAAACCGAAGCTAAGGGATGTATAATGAATTGTAGAAATAACTACACGAGAATAGAGAAATAGTCCTAATAATACATTTAACTCTCTAAAACAGCTCATTTTTGTATAATAAATAAATTTAATATTTATTATTTCCCCAGAAGGCCTATTTGATACTTATAAATATTTTTATCTTCACAAAACATAAATTATTAACAGCCTGTAATATTAAACTAGGCCAACAAATAAATCCGTTGTGTAGCCCACAATCGAATTATACCGACCAAGTGGCCTCGGACTGTTGGACAAGACAACTTGTGCATATAAAGGTGGCACATTGTCAGCATTATAAAACCTCCAATAATTAATTTCACTTTCTTAGACCAGAGGCGTTACTTTTTTCGTCCAAGAAACCCCTCATGTTTTGTCCTCACTAAGCTGAGTATTACAATACCGTTTTAAATTATACACAATGTTCCGCAACCCATTTATTTTGATCCAAGTTAATTTTTGTAAAAACTAATAGGTAGTATTAAATAATGTGAAGCAGTCAACATTCATTGTACACTTAATGAGCAAATGATCTTTGGCTTATTTCAGAGTAAGAAATAAAAAGTAGGCAAGTATAAGCTATAAATATTTATTAAAACCTCTATATAATTATTTAGTGGCGTAGCTTTTGAAAACGTACCATAATAATAATAATAATAATAAATTAGTTTAAACTTTAAGAGCAATCAGGCTCAAATTATTTTAAAGATCAAAGCA
Organism: Timema douglasi; assembly: GCA_901482245.1. Lineage (NCBI taxonomy): Eukaryota > Metazoa > Arthropoda > Insecta > Phasmatodea > Timematidae > Timema > Timema douglasi. The sequence continues at coordinate 212,609 of CABEEJ010000495.1, read as the reverse complement.
ATGTAAATTTATATACTAAATTAAAAGAATTAAATATTGTGTTTATCAAAAGTAGTCCATAGATATTTTGTATTCATGCTGGTTTTATTAAAAGTGGTAGTGTTATTTTTATTACTATTATTGTTATCTACATGGTGAAATTAAGGCCAACCAATGAGGACATACATGATCACTCGACTCAATATGGGATCCTTCAGGGTGTTGGTAGCCACCTGGACCGCAGTGAGAAGTCTCAGGGACACCAAGAAGATCTTGTAGATGTCAACTTCCACCTCAGTCTAATCGGGGAGAGGATTCCGGTAAAGAAAATCAACTTCGGTAAAGAAAATCAAGATGAGGAATCGGTTCAGATTTTTGAAATGTGATCTTATACTATAAGGCTGACAACAGGATTACCCTATGTTGTAGGCGAAGAGCAGTGAGCGGTCGCATTCTAGCTTTAGAACAAAAAAATAATCACCAACGTTTATTTGACAGTGTATAGCTCAAAAAGGTTGAACAAAAAGGTACTTACTAAATGTATTATGTCCAAAAATAATATTTTCAGGCTCCTGCCTGTACTGGGGGTAGTTTTTCTAAGCATTAATATGGTCTTATATATATTCGAAAGCGATAAAGCGTCCTGCCCCATCAGGGAAGATGTGGGAGATGACAACACCCGCACTATACTGTGAGGTGTAACAGGTCATTTTGAGAGGAAAAACAGTATAGTAAGGAATGCGCACCTGATTGCCACTAAATTCCTGAAGGCACTGATGAAAAGCCCTGTGTTGCTCAGATCCCCATACCCAATTCTCACCCTGCTTGAGCAAAGCATATAATGGATGAAACATAGTGGATATGTTGGGGATGAACTTTGCGTAAAAGGTTACAAAACCCAACGAACGAGTGAAGTTAAGATTTGGATGAAGGATCAGTGGCCTAAAGGAAAGCCTGGATGTGGTCCTGATCTGGATTCAACCCTTTGGCATACAAAATGTTAACCAAAAGTCTAATACTTGGTTTTAGGAAATGACACTTTTATAGTTGTAATAGTGACATCATATTCCACAAACGTTTGTAGACTAACTTCAACTGTACTTAGGCACTCCTAAGCTATTTTACCTGAAACTAAAATGTCGTTCAAATAAATAAAACTATCAATACCTACCAATATCTGACTATAGACCCCTTGAAAGATGGATGGGGCTGAGGAAAAACAGAATGGAAGGCGAAGACTCTTGTATTTAACATATGAAGTGCTCAAGATCAAAATATCCTGAGAATCTGGACCCAGCTTTAATTGTTGATAAGCCAGGGTGAGATCAAGTACACTGAAAACAGAACCTTGAAAAGTAGACAAATCATCAATAACCGGTAAAGGATAGAGCTCAAGATTTAACTGAGGGTTTACTGTCACGCTGAAATCTCCACATACACATACAGATTTGTTGGCCCAGGGAATAATTAACAGAGGTGTTCCCCAGGTGTGACTATTGGTTTTCATAATAAAACCCCTTGTTTCCTTTTCCTCAAGAGCCTCCTTGGTGGCATCTTTCAATAGAATAGCAATTTCACTAAGGCCATAGAATATTGGAATGGTTCCCTCTTTCAAGACTACATTTATTTCCACACCTTTAATGTCACCTGTAACCTCTTCGAAGATAGAGGGATACTCGTATTTATTTAAAAGCATAGCCACGACATTACCTTGTACCTGCCGAACATAGTTTATGGGAAAGATAGCATTCAAATCCAGATTGATATATCTGATCCAAGATATTCCTAGTAGTGAGATGAAAGAGAACTGAACCATTATTAGGGGTAACGTAGCAGACTGCCCCTGATAAGAAATTCTAACAGGGGTTTCCCTCAACAGATCTAGTTCACACTCTGTGCAACCACAAAGTGAAGTGGTATTTACCAGAGAAAGGTGTTTAAAACATCTAAGGTACATTGGCTCACCAATAAGATGAGCGCTGGCCGCTGTATAAACTTCTATGATGAGAGGTATACCATTGACTTCCGACTGGACACTACTGTGAGCTGGTGCCTGACTACTGTTGACCACGTACAAGTCACAATCTGTAGTAGCTTGGACATACACTGAAGGTATGTCCTCCTGAATTTGACGGAAACCTCCTTGATGCTGAGAGGAATCTTTGACCCTGCAACAAACCTTAGCAATATGTCCTCTAAAATGACAGTTATGACATATCGCATTTTTGAAGAGACAGTTAGACCTAGCACGAGGCCCAACACAGCCTGCACATAACGCACTTTGAGACGGCTAATGATTTACGAGAGTTGAGTTTTTGGTTCATGACTGGGTTGAAATTTTTTCCTGAATTTCTTGTTCTTTTGTTGATATGGGCGAACCGCGTTGATGAGATTAGGGTTGTCGCTGGCATTGACCAGTGCAGAGGCTGGTCCAAGGATCTCGTAACGAGTGGCGAGAGCAACCATGGAGCTGAAGTTACCCTCTTCATTCCTGATCTTGTCGCGAACCATTTCCGATGAAATGTTGTGATAAAACTGCAACTTGAGGGTGACATCCAGGAATGTTCCGAAGCTACAAGTGGCGGCAAGATGACGTAAAGATAGACTGAAGGCCATGTAGGACTCTCCCGCACGCTGTTTGCTAGAGCTAAAGGCAGAACGCTTTTCGTACACTGATCTTTTGGGAGCGTAGTTAGTTTCGAGGATAGTCTTTAGTTGGGCGAGAGTCTTGGTTCCCGGTGCAACTGGCGAGCAGAGATCTGTTAAGACCTGATAAGTGACTGGGCCAATACATCTCAGGAGCCAAGCAACTCTTACGTCAGCTGCAATTGTTTCAATGGTGCAGAAATGTTCAAACTTGGCAAACTATGACTTGATGTCCTCAAGACGAGAGTCAAAAGTGGAAAAATTAGGAATGTCGAGACGGTTGGCGTACGAAAATTGCACCCACGAGAGCTACACACACGATACTAGACACAAAATTTACTCAGGATTTCTAGAATAAAAACAATAATGACTCGTAGCCTGTTGTTGTAACCTTACTATAGCTTTGGACTGAGGATGTTATTCGTAATTGAAAGAATTACACATTATGGTAATAGATATAATATGCCAATAGAATATGATTCAGACTAGAGCCGTCATTACATGGTTGAGAGTACAGGAAATGGAAATTTGAAAGAGAGCAAAGAATAACAAAACTCATAGCCTTCTGGCTTACTGCATGAAACTTTTATTCCCATTCTAGACAACTTGCACAATAGAATTTCTTGGTTGACAGTGTCAAATGCCTTTTTTAAATCAATAGATAAAGCTCCTGAAAACTTAGTACCTATTGTCATTCAATGTATTCTGTATTTTATCAATCAATTCAAAAGCTGCACTTAGTGTATCAGATTTACCCCTAAATCAATATTGGGAGTGTTTGAAAAAATGTTTTTTGTCTAAGAACATAAGTAATCTAGCTTTCATTATTTTTTCTAATATTTTTGATATGGAAAAAATAAGTGAGATAGGCCTGTAGTTTGATGGATCACATTTTAAAGTGCCGCCACTATACACGGGAATAATTTTTGATACATTCAGTTGTTCTGCAAATTTACCTTCTGTTGTATATTTATTAAATAGAACAGATATATATATATGTTGTATATTTATTAAATAGAACAGAGATATATATATATTCTGCAAAAAAAATTAGCCGTGTTTTTGTAATTTATCAGAACATTTAACAAAAGGCAAACTTTTTGAGTTGCTAAGCTCTCTTATAATTTTTTTACTTCCATTACATCTCTTAGTAAAATTGAAAATGAGCAGTCTATACTCTATAGAGGTAGTGTAATATGGCCGCTTATCGTCAGGATATACAGGAGTATTCTTTCAAAACATTCATTTACATTCATTTAAAAAATTAAAAGAAATCACTACTATCTATCTTACTTTTTCTTTATTTAAAGAAACATTAAATAAATTTTGATTCCTAGCCGTGTACATTGTATTGTAGTGGTTTCAATTTAAATGTTGGCTAACCTCTCAAGTTAAGAATAAAACAAATGACAGTTTCTATTTAAAATCAAATATAAATGTATCTGATAAATGTGAAGAGAAATAGAGGGATTTGCAGAAAATTTGTTATTACAAAATGAACCTAACAAACGATAAAGCTCAACAGTTGTTAAAACTCTCCAAATCTCCAGAAGAACTACACAAATTTGTGGATGACTTAGATATCAAAACGGTAACAATTTGTATTTTTAATTGTCTGATTTATTATCTAGTTTATAAAATGAGCCTCTTGGTTTGAACTTAAAATTATCATGCCTAGACGTGGCCAAATAAATTAATATTACACATTTAAGAAAGTAAATAAATTCATTGTTATATGATTTAAGGGTCGTCATCCGTTTATAGTCACACTATTTATAATACATTATGATCTGGCTAATTCGAAAAATTTGGTAATTTCAATCCATCATGATACCTCGTGAAGTTCCTATTAAAATCAATGGTAAAAAATATAATTTATTACAAATTTTAGAATTAAATAATTCGAAACTTTAACCTTGTTAATTATTTCAAGTTTGTATTAATTTAAAACCTAACTTAACAATCTTGATTAAATCACAAGTAAATGCCAATAATGTCATACAAAACTATTGACGAATAAAGCGGGGAATTTTGCACCGGTGCAAGCGGGTTTATTAGAATATGGAATGTGTTCGCTCGGATTTTCTTGCGATTGGTAGTTCTTAGCAGTCCGTATCGACTTGTCCTTAAAAAGTTAAGGTTGAGTCACATTCTACAGAGTGGTAAGGATTAAGGAATTAAGGATATTAACTCTGTAGATAGTGCAATCTATTAGAGTGGAGTCGATCTCTTATGGTGTACTAAGCACCTTACGAATACAGTGTCTGTAGATAGGCATTAAGACTGATTTAAGTCTTCAATTTTCGTATGTAAATTTTTCCAATTTTTATTTTGTCTTTAAATCCTTCTTGTGTTTTCATTAAATGGACACATATGAAGCAAATTTCGAGATTATTGATTTGTTGTTTACCCAATGTCTAGACCTAGACACTCATGAAAATGGTTAACTCACTTTGAATTTAGGATATTTCAAGTTGTTTTAGATATTCCTTGGACTTTGAATTAAGAGAAAGCTGTTCTACTGTAATTTTAAAATCTTAGAGATTTTTAAAAAAATTAAATAATACAGAGTAAAACTAACTTAACACTAATTCAAAAATAAATAAATTGGGACAAGTGAAATTGAGTAAATATATTTGTTATTTCTAACATTAGGAAATTCTAAATATAGGTAAGCCTACTTGCCTAAATCTCTAAAAAATATAAATAGTTAAAAGTGATGGAAATGTTCCAACATGAGACTTTAACAAAGCAATTATGTGATTTGCTTATTAAAATAAATCATCCCAGCCTAACAAAATCCAACCTTTCATGCAATAACAAAATGTTTCTCTTAAGATTCAGATGGACATCTCAAGGTTTTGCATATCTCTCTTCCAAGTAATTAGTTCCATGTATTATCACCTCACCAGCGGTGCAGTGCAGTAGTTATGGCAGTCGACACACAGACCCCTCCCAAACCCTCTATACTAGCCCCCTTTCAAAGTGTCCTTACATTCCACATGCAACCACCCTCCTCCTAATCCTTCAACTTTGTTGCTTGCTATTGAACAAAAGACAAGCTATCACCGTTATTCTCTCCTCTACAAGGAGTGATGCCAAGTTTTGAGCCACAATCTCGGGTTTTTATTGAATGGCGTCCAAAATCAAAGGACAAGGACTCGAATCCTTGTCAAAGTATAATGTTTCTGAGTTAACTTACCTTAGGAAATCATCATTTACAGTAAATTGTGACATTTTTATTTAGTTTGTTTATTACTGTAGAAATATATATAAATATATTTTCTTCTCTACATTTAAAAAAAATATAGCCATTTCTTTTTGTTCTTTTTTCAGTGGCATGGTTTTTACAGTCACTACTATGCTAATTATTTAAATACATGGTATAATGAGGTTAGAATTAAAATAAGTGCACCACAATTTGTGAAGTGAAAATCACACTTTGTTCTAGATGATAGGCTGTTAAAAAAAATTAACAAGTTAGAAAAAGATGGCCAAAGTTGGCGAAAAATTGCAATTTCTTAAATTTTAGTTCTTTTAAATATAATTTACATACTGTACTCCTACTTCACTTTACAAATAGGCCCTACTGTTAACTTTTTTCGAACACCATACAAACAAGAACATTGTATTCTATGATCTTAAAAAAAACAGAATTAACTAAAGCTTGCTAAACCATGTTTCCATTTAAAATCATTAATTTATTATTATGATATTATTATAACCCATCCAAAACCAAGTAGTTTGTTTTTTATTGCTACGTTTAGAACACAGGCTATAAACAGCTTAATCTGGAGTAAAGATGAGAAATCAATGGCGATCAAACCAACGGCAAGCAACGGCTGTGAGTAACTAAACTTTGTAAACTAATACTTACTTTGTCTCAACACCTTGAAGTAAAAATATTGTGATCGTCAAAAATTCGAAATCTAGATTTTGATAAATGTCAACGTTTCATAGCCCCCTGAAACAAAATAAAGCTGTTGCCGTAATGCCGTCTGACCGTTTGTACCTTGGTTTGGGCTAGAACCTAAACCATTTTACTGTTTGGGCTAAAACTTTGTATCTGGGGCTTACATAAGCTCTCTTTTTGCCCTGTCTCTTCCCAAATTTAAAATTTCTTTTGAGTAGACTTAGTTGAATTGTTTTTAAGTTTATATACCATTATGACCATATAAAAAAACTGTTTTAGTGATTAAAATATCCACTGCATCACTCATTATTATCCTTATAAAGCGGACAAAATAAATGTTTTAATCCTGTATTCTGCAACCTGATTAGTGGTATTAAATTACTTTTGAAAGTATTTTCTTATATCATAGTTAAGGATGACAGGTGTGTTGATCTTTTCAAAATAGTTAGTAGAACATTCGGAGATAAATTATAAGAAAGTTTCTTAAGTAGGCCTTACACCAACTGGGGTCATATTTTTATTTAGTGATATGGTTCAAATGTGGTCACCACAAAAGTGAGTGACAGGGTTACCCACCCTGGGTATAGATAAAGATACTGGAAGTAAAGAAAACAAGATAATTTGTCTAGTATGTCACACAATGGGGTACTTATTAACAGCATTATTTTAAGAACATGGGTAGTTCTTCCGACAGTCGATGAACTTCAAGATAGTGATGACCTCACTTTACCTTATTAGTCCATACATTGTTTCTTAATGTGTTTATGTAACTTATGAATAGCCCAAATAAGCAGAAGCGTATTTGGCCTTTCCATATCACTAAAAAATTAGCCTATGATATTATTATTTTACAATGTTCACTTCAAAGATATGCACATATTTTCACTCTCACAAAAGGCTTGTATTTTTTCAGCTCTGCACAATAGTGAGTTCTTCACTAGAAACAAGGCACATTTGCAGTGTTTTGAAATGTGTGTTTGGAGGCCTTGACCCATCATCAAGCTCTTGTCAGATGAAGCGTTATCGGGTGAGTATTTGATGTTTAAAACCAAGCTCATTAACTTGATTTAAGGTAACACACGTAGTTGAGAACACAAAATAAATATCAGGATCTGGTCTAATTCAGTTTACTATTGACAAAGAGGTCAGGGCTTGAATCACAACTGGGTGTATTAAGTTATTTTTTTCCTTAAGGTGCGGCCAGAGGGATTGCAAGTATTTTTACAGTTTTTATAGAATTGAAATTTTTTGGCCAAAATAAATCAAATATTTCTTCAGTAGCAACATAGAGTTTGGATTTCTGCACATGGTGATATCAACAGATCTTGAATATCTGCCAAGGGTGTCCTGGAATGTTGTCAAAACTCTTTTTTCTTTATTTAAAATGTTTTGACCAAATTCTAGGTCACCCTTGACAGATATTCAAGATCTGTTGATACCACCATGTGCAGAAAACTAAACTCTATGTTAACACTGGAGAAATACTTAATTTATTTCAGCCAAAAAAATTAAAATGGTATAAAAACTGTAAAATTACTTGCGCTTCTTTCTGCCACACCTTAATAATTTTCTCACTCTTTCCAGGTAAATTTGAGTACATTCCCTCTAATTTATACCTTCCTCTTCCCACCTCATTAGTGTAGTTAAATGTAGATAGTCAAGACGTGGGTAAAAAGAGGGGTGTGTAAGACTATTAATTATTAGGATGGACAGCAACGTTAGTGGGGTTGGGGGGGGGGGGTGATATGAGTCACATGTTGAAAATCAACCTCTAAGTATAGCCTGCAGAGATTCAAACTTCTACCCTCAGTGTCATCAGAAATCCAGTTCATTGCAAGACTAACACCTTAGTTTGTGCGATTATCGGTGTAGTCGTTGATACACATAAGTGGTGTTCTAAAGTCTTATAGCTTCGTAACTGGTAATTTACTTCTAATAAACTAATTTAATGTTGGGTACTCAGGCCAGGCCTCTTGTGTTAATTCCCACCTATTAATTTCTTTCAGGTTGTTGAGAGAACTCTTTTGGAAATCAAAAAGAAAAAATCTCCAAAGGAGATGGATATTATCTCATTAATTTCCAATGAGATAGACAAAATGGAGGCCAAGCATGTAGCCCATCTTGCAGATTTGTGTGTTGACTGGGCTCAGAATGGCACCACAGAACTGGTAGGGTGAGTGAATCATGATTTGTGCTCAGCTCTCATTTGGGTCACCGTTGGGTGTGTCAATAATAACTTCACATGAAACAGTCAACATCTTGTGTGATTAGAAGATTGAGGAGGTGATATAGGCCCCTAATAGTATACTTCTCAGATTTTCTCCCCATAGGAATACCTTAAAGGTGCTAATTATCTGTTAGATAGTAAATTAACTTTTTTTCCTGTTAGAGATATGAAAATATACCTACATTTAAACAGCAATATATGCGAATAAATATTAACTAGTTTAGGGGCAACCTATGTAATACTTCGAAAACTTTGAATTTACTAACTAGCTCTATATTTGTAATCCTAGATTATGCTTTAAAACTAATCTCTTGAACCTATTGTATTTTAGAGATTTGATATTATTGAAAATTTAAAAAAGTGGTATTCCATGTCAAATCAACAAGGTCCTCAACTCCACATTCTTTTATTTCTTTTTAAATTGAGCATACTATTATTATTAGCACCACGTCTTACTACCTGTTCGGGTTATACACACTTACGCTAATGTGCAATGGTAGGGTGAATGTGAGATGAAATGAAGGACCTACAGTTTAACGTGGAATCCGAACCACGGTGGAGACCTGTCATTCCTCACATTTACAAGATGTCTTGTCAGAGGTGAAGGAAGGGTTTGGTAATCAGATAAATCTTTGCCGGGACCGAGGATTGAACCCCGGACGCCAGCATAGAAGTCTGACACCTTACTCCTAGACCACCAGGTCACCTACAATTGAGCATACTGAAAGAGCTACCAGAGATATGAGTCTATGCAAAATTTGCGATTTTGACTAATTTTGGCACCATCTTGTTGATTTTAACATTAAGTGTTTCAGTAACCTTGGCATCTATATAAGTGATTCAAGTTTTTTTGGAAAGGTTTTGAATAGCTATTTTGTATGAGATATTACTTGGCTACATTGAGGAATAGGGATTTTTCATTATAACCAATATTTTAGTAGTTTTTTTTAATATGTTGTATACATTATATACTATTACTCATTAAGTACAACATTTGAATATATGATGTAAATGGGTTCAGGAGCTATGTTAGATTCAGTAAAACAGGAATACAAATATTTAACTAAGAATATTGAACATACCTGAAATTTGTACACTTGTAAACATATATAGGCATATGAGGCACTTCTTTTCTATGCATCCATTTGACTGTGAACAGCTGAAACTCTCTGTTTTGTCTAAACATATGTTCTACCAGTTGCGGTCAGGGGGTCAACTTTGTTAAGAACTGTTGACACATGCACTATTAAAATGTCGGGAACTTGTGGATAAACATATGATGGCGCTAGTCCTATGTGGATGTTTAAAGCTGATTTTGATTTCATCAATGTTTTCATGTACAGAGATAACACATCTCAACAATCACTGTCCATCATATGCGCACATGACCAATCCATGTAGGCTATTTAATCCATTTCTCACTGTCCTTTGGCTAATATGATACTGTCAAGTTTGAACTGTTCTTTAGAAGAAAATACCTTTGTTATCAGTTTCTCTAGTTGCAACAGGACTTCACAGTTGAGCCTCTGCATGCAAGGAATGTATCTAGATTTTGCAAATTTCTCATGCAAATACATCTGTACATTTTCATATTTCTCAATTGTCACAAACGTGAATGTAAATCCTTTTATGTTGGGACTTGCACCTTCACATAACTGCCTCGATGTCATTATTTGCTCTGCTCAGGGCCTCTATAAACTGACTCTAGCAGCAAGACACTTCACAGTTCCCCCTACACCATCACAGGAATTTTTACCATGTGAGTTGGTAAAGAAGTGCCATGCTGCTGTGCATCTAAACTCTTGCTGATGTAAGCTCAAATTTGTAAAGCTATTGTGAATTTTCGATGCTGCCCCATCTGAAAGATATATGGGATTTTTTTTCAGTTGCGAGTAAGTAATCTTAAGGAATTCAATTAGATTTCTCTGAAATGTATAATAAACTGCTGTGATATCATACTGAATGCACTCAGAGATCATCACAAAGCTTACACGTTTAACACTTTGGTTCTTCTGATGAGTCTGGATAGTAAATAACAAATGGTTAAACTGTGGATTTACCCACTTCAGTGGCTGTGTGATCTAACGTGCTACTCCATCAGTACACTAGACTGGTGATGATGGGGAGATTGAGATTTAAATCTTGGTCCGGTGTACTGAGGGTGCGTTTTCCAAAGTGGTTTTCCACTCTCCCTCCACGTAAATGCGGGTACATTTCCTTTGAATATAACCTTCCTAATCCCTAAAACCATTTGCCTAATTAGTACATAAGTGTATAATGCATTCAGCCATTGAAGCAGGTTTCAGTCTCTTAAGTCAATGCTAATCATTTTAGGTCTCACCCGACCCTGATACTCTTGAGATTGGCTCAACTTGACCTTCTAAATAATCATTGCAGTTATATTAAAATTGTGGCAATTATACTCTGTGAAAAAATTAGGGACGAGGGGCTAATACTTTTTAAACATGAGCATTCACTCCTTAGTAAAAATATGATACTTTTGTTGCAGTTGGAAAACTGTCCTCCCGATAGTTTTGACTCATCTGAGTGACCAGCAATTCGTGGACGCCGGTGACAAAGAGATGAAAGGACCAGAGTTTGTTTCTCAAAAGATACATTCGCTTTGTGCTGTGTATTGGAAGTCTGAGAGTGTCATACACTTGGCTAGCATGTTTGTGTGAGTGGATGAGTATATTTTCCTTAGATACACATTGCTGGGTTACATTTATGGTTAGTTAGTAGTTTAATAAAGAGCTGTCTAAATCACTCTTTTGTATTATACTAGCTGGTGGCGTGGCATATTCTCCGGGTCGGTATGCTAGTCCTGCGCCGCATACCCATAATTATATGGACGAGTTTCTTTTTTTAAATTCAATTTTGTCTGTACTAACTGTGTAAATACTAAAGTTTAAATTGCTAATAAATATACATGTACTGAATTATTAATTTTAAAACTAATATTGGTTCATATTCCAAGAATTCTGTGTTTTAAGTAATTCTTCTTCCAAAAGGCTCTACTTAACACAATAGGAAACCCAGGGCCTGCTGCTTGAAAACCACAAGGCAAGCTAGGGAGGCTCTAATGACCTTGCCCAATGTCTAGGGGGTTGCAACACATTCCTTTCCGCTCGCCCACAAGTCATTGGCCGATGAGCTCTTGGGTTTTTACACCCCAGGTCATGCTGTTCATGTATAGCAAGCATTGTTCTAACTATTGAAAAAAGATTCAAGATCACAATGTTTATTTATTAAGCTAATTTAGTATAGTTTAAGTAAAATTACATAAAATATTTATAAAATTAATTGTAAAATAATAGTATGCATAACAAGCTTTAAATTACACTCTAATTAAGCACATTGAGTTCTGTTTAGGCATTCTAGTCCTATGTATTATTATATATTTTGCAAACACATAAACCACTCTTTCAAATTTAGGCATTTCAGCACTGATAGAGTGAGAAGTTTATGGTAATTCTTGTTTTTCTTTAGCAGAAAGGATTCGTGAAGTTATAACAGTGTTATTTTAGTTTTTGTCTTACTTTGATGACTTTTTAGTCATTGTGATTTTATAAAATCATACATCAGAGAATCCCAAAAGTCAGGAGTGTAATTTCACCATTTTAAGATGATTAAGAAGGAAAAGGTAAAATAAAATATATTTTCATATAATTTACTTAATCAGTGGCTGTTTACTTTGGGGGAGGCATTCAATCAATGCTGTAACAAGAATGAAATTTGGATGGAGAAAGCTGGTTTGGGGTTGCACAGCCCCCTAACCCCTTAAGTTCAAGAATATTTATGAATATTAAATTCTTTTAACAATTATTTGGAGTAGTTTTATATAGTAACTAAGTGATTTAACTTTTAAGTAATGCAAATGGTATCAAAGCTATTATTTGTTTGTTTTTCTCAATTGTTAATTTTGTGTGTAACGGTAAACCTTTTGAATATTAGGCTTTAGTCTGAAGCCTGGTCTTAAAATATAGCCTATACATTCGACACATCATCAATGCTAAATATTTTAGTTATACTTCATATTATTTAATTTCTATTATCATTATTTGTGGTGTTGGGGAAGGGGGAAATGTAAATACTTAATACTCTCTTTGCCCCTCTCCCTTTTGGGTGCACCCCTGCTTACAGCAAAAGATATGTGTTAATTGTATAAGATCTGTCTCTCTTATACATTCAGAAATGTGCCCATACCACTCTTAGCCCCGAGATTAATATTCACTTACATTTCTAACCATATAGATAGCATTACAATTTTAGAACCACCTTTGTGGTCTAGTGGTCAGAGGTTCTGGCTATAGACCCAGAGGTCTTGTGTTTGACTCCTGGCGCTTATAGATTTTCTTAGAAGTCTTTCCAGATTATCTGGGAAGCAGAACCACTTTTCTTTAGGCACACATATTCAAATATTTCCCTTGAAATAATCCCTTGACGTTCTTGGACAACGGTGGTTGAGGGTCCTTGGCCCCCAAATCTCCCCTACCTATTAATTTTCTCATAATACACCACTGAGCTGGTGTACCTCTTCTTCGCACAGGGAATCTATAAAGTAGTTTTGTTATTTTTAGTATATAAAATAAACAATAGAGAATAGTGACCAAATCTTAAATTATGTTTAAATATTAATTTTTTATCTGTTTAAATCATGATGCCGGACGAAAAAGCAGTCTAACTAGTCATAATGTAAATATAGATGTAATTTGAATATGTTTTAAAAGCTGACTTTTTTAAGATCAAGTTATAACTTCTCTATACACAATACATGAGTTCTTGCTTGTTGGTGCTAATAAAAATAAAGAAGTGTCACATCATACATAATTGTTGTTAAGGGGATAGGATTAAATCCAATAAAGACTATTTTAGTGGTTTTTTTTACCATATCTGCCCCGTTTAACTGTTTTCATGCCATTTACCTTGTTTACCCATTTTACACCTTTTTGTCCTTTTTACAACTTTTTAATCTTTTTACCCTCTCTACTCTAAAGTAATACACTTTTTGTCCTTTTCCCCTTACCTACTGCCCTAGTTCGTCATTTTACCTCTTTGACCCTTTATATACCCTCTTTACCCTTTTTGTGGCTTTTTAATCTTTTACAGTGTTTTTTTCTGATCCCTTTTAACCTTTATACCCTTTTAAGATTTACTTTTTTCCCTTTTACCATTTTGGCTTAATTGTGCACTTTTTTTTGACATTGTGGTCCTTTTTGTCCTTTTTCAATTTGCATTAACTACCGAGCCAGAGAAATATTTAGGTAAAAAGTTCATAAAGAATAAAAAATAAATCTAATTTTTTAAAGGGTAAAATGCGCAAATTTAAATTTTAGAATTCTTTCTTCCAGGTGCACATGTTTTTCACAGGAGCTATTATTATCTAAATTTTAGAGCTTTGTGTGCAGTAAATATTCCACAATGCTCACGACAGTTACACAAACTCTTAGTTTTATTAATATAAATGACGAGTAACAAGAAAGGTGGATATAAAACATATAAAAGGAAACTAACCATATATTTTTTACAATGTAAATAAGAAGACAGTTCACACTAACATTGCTACCACTGGACAAAGAGGTAATTGTTGCCTTTTGAAGAAAAATCAATCACTATGGCCAACCAGGGCTGTGGAGTCGGAAGAAATTTTGGGTGGAGTAGGAGTTTGAGTCTAAAAATGTACCGACTCTGACTTCAGCTTCAAAATAACACTTATAATATTATAACAATATATGGTTAACATTTCATTCTAATTTTATACTTTTTTTATTCTTTAGGACCAATATTTGTAATTTGGATTGGCAAATTTATTTAAATGTAAATTCACAATGCGAAACAAGCTTCCCATAAAATAATATGTATTTGAGTATTGTACCACAAATAAAGGAGTTGGAGTCGAAAGCTTGGTGTACCAACTCCACAGTCCTGGTTACTGCCCAATCCCTCGACAGGTTAGGACAAAAAGGTAATAGCTGTCTCTTGAAGAAAATCAATTGCTACCGCCCAATCCTCTGACCTAGGTCTCTCCTTATTGTTTTTTGGTTTGCTCTTTTAGGAATGTGTATTGCACATTTCTGATAAATTTTGATAGAATAAAACATAGGCCGGGGAATTGGGTAAAAGGCAGCCATTACCTCTTTGTCCAGTAGCACCGATGTAAAGTGTGAACTGTGTTCTTCTTTTCATTGTTAAGACCATATTTGGTATGTCCCCTTTTATGTGTTTTCTTTCCACCTTTCCTGTACCTTCTTTCAAATACATTTAACAAAATACCCCAAAAAGTGAAAAAAAACTTACTTTACAGAGATATATTATATGAAGGAAAGTTATTGTAATAAATAAAAGGAAATGAATACAAAATGATTTTAAGCGGGAGGAAGGGAAATGAGATTTTAAAGAGCTGTATATTATATATATTCACATCCTATCTGTTCCTTTTTGTCTGTCCACATGTAATAAACCACCCATTGATTGTCTTTACTTTACAGTCTTATGTTATTTTCTCCACTATAGTGACATGAGTCTGACCCCAGAGGAGCACAAAGAAGTGGTCATGACACTGTGCAAATGCATG
Source organism: Timema douglasi (assembly GCA_901482245.1). NCBI lineage: Eukaryota > Metazoa > Arthropoda > Insecta > Phasmatodea > Timematidae > Timema > Timema douglasi. Next base: position 197,270 of record CABEEJ010000495.1, on the reverse strand, counting down.
CACCGCCTTGACCCTCAAGAAGTGCCCCCACTGGTGTACCTCTTGCTGAATATGTGTAAGGTGAATCATTGTGTTACCTTGTACATGAACCTTGACCTCTACTTCACCAATAAGCTATACAAAGGCAGTCTGAAAGACACCAACACTGTTTCTGAGGCACTCAATGAGGTTGAGATGGGTGAGTTGTATGTATGACAATTTACTTGAGATGATTCCTTTTAATCCTTAAATCTTCGAGGATATATAAAATTGGATGATTTAAAAGAAAATTAAGATACAAGATTTAAAAAATATCTTAAATTTGATTTGTAATCGGAATTTCTTAGTTGATTACAGGGTGGCCACTATTCTAGTGGACTGACCTTTATGCTTGAATTTTGAGTATTGGGAATTTAAAAATATTAATGGTCTTTATTCATAGATGAGACCAAACAAAGCGAAGACTAGTCCAAATAGTTTCTAGCACTAGTTTCTCTGGGAAAATACTTCAAACTATCTTTTAGAGCAGGCATGTCAAATTTCTGGCTCGATAAATACAATATGTGGCCGAGGGACCATTTTAAGTGCCAACAAACAATGCACCCTGGGGCAAAAGCATTCGATAAAATCTGGAAAAGTTTTTTTTTTCCTGACCAGGAAAACCAGGAATCATGTTGTAAATTCATCCTAGAGTTTGAGTGGCCACTCTGGATTATGAAGCTTACTATTAATTTAAATCAACATAATTATTAGACACACCTAACGAGACCCCTAACTATTAATATTCTACTTCACTGAATGTGTATTCCCATTTTTAAAATGTTAACATTCAACTTATATTTCCTATAGCAACCAAATAATTAATGTGAACAAAGTCAGAACTGAAGAAAAATAAATAATATAAATGTGAATGATATTTGAAAGAAGATACAGGAAAGGTGGATGGAAACATAAAAGAAATGAACACAATTTGGCTTTTACAATGAAAATAAGAACACAGTTCACAGTTTACATTGCTACCATTGAAATAAGGGGTATCAACAGACACATTTATGTAAATTATATATTCAAATCCTTGAATCTAAAATATCCTTTGGGATTTGAATTATGCAGCCTTCTATATATACTTTAAAATATTATTCAAACACAGCCATCCGTAACTCAGTATCGGTGTTTATGTTGCTTCTCATACACTATTTAACTGTACAGGGTTGGGGATGAACACAATAGATGAAATAATAACTCTAAGCATCCAGTAAATTCTCACGTACATAGCAGATTCTGCCTTAAACTTAGAGAGAACAACGAGCCTGAACATAGGACACTTCCTGTGTATTTAAGTCGAGGAACATTGGCACACTAAAACAAGGGTTTCAGGTTCGATGTTCATGTCTAGCTGTCATTTTTCACTATATTTAATTTAATTTAAAGATGTACCCCACTGCATTGATATATTTTTTGTATCAAAGGTAATTTCAGTTAATTATAAAAAATTTAAATCTTAATAGCCCTAAAAATTGGATTTATATTTGGAAAAAATAAATCTCAATCAATACTTATTTATTTGAGGTATTTAACGAGCACTTTCAGAACCGACTGATCAAAGTAGCACACGGGAATTTCTATGAGCGAGAGCGAAAGGCCTAACGATTTTGACGGGAAAGTTATTTTCATATACCTTCCAGGGTTCTTTCACTTCACCCCCAGCTGGGTTTGAACCCATGAGCATCGGGTCTTGAGGTGAGCACTTCTTTACCCCACGACATTCGAGGCCAATAGATCTCAATTAGCTTCTTTTTTCCCTTCTTTTTTTAAAAAAAATTCCTTGAATCTCAGCTAACCTTACAATTTTAAAGGATGTGAATATTCAAAAGCACCATCTCTATTTTTTAATCATTTTTTTTGTTTTTTTATTTTTTTAGATGAAACAAATGTAAAAGATTCTCGCGAGTCTGAAGACACTGTTCTACTTCACATCTATGACGCTGCCATGGCTTACCCTAAAAGTATCAGGGACCTTGTTTCATTCCTCAGAAATCTAGTCTGTGCCCCTGAACTTGTGACAAGACCTTTCATTTTTGCAGTGCTGCTCGCCATATCCACAATACATTTCCATGAAGATATGGTGAGTATTTGCTTCTCGGGTCATAAGTGTTTTCAGGCCTCTAGGGTAGTGGTATTCAACCTCTTTTAGTGGCATACCTCCAGAAATAATTTAGCCTCACCTTTGTACCCCCAAAGCTGTTGGTGCATAATGCAAGCTATAGGTCTACATATTCTATTGAAACTCATCAGGAAGGAGTGTGAAACCCTCAACGCAACTTCTTAAAAGAAGAAACCAAATAAATCAAAAGGGAGAAATAGGAAATTGGTAAAAGATATTATGACATGTAAAAGGAACAAAATATAACATAAAGGATAAACATAGGAAATGGACATTGACACATCTTTAAGGAAAACCTCTTTTCGCTTTTTTGAGGTAATTTGTAATATATATTTGGAAAAAGGTACAGGAAAGGTCAGATGGATAGAAAGCTATAAAAGGGACGAACACAATATGGCTTTTACAATGAAAAGGAGAACACAGTTCACACTTAACATTGCTGCCACTGGACACAGAGGAAGTTGTGTTGCGCGTTTTGATGGAATTAAACCTAGGTCGAGTGATTGGGTGTAACGATTGAGTTTCTTCAAGAGGCAACTATCACCTCGTCCAATGGCAGTAATGGTAAGTGTGAACTGTGTTCTTCTTTTCATTTTAAAAGCCATATTGTGTTCATCCTTTTTATTGTTTCTATCCACCTTCTTGTACCTTCTTCCAAATATTTATTACAAATTACTTCAAAAAAGTGAAAAGAGGTTTTCTTTAAAGAGATCTACTTTCACGTATTCATATGTCAAATTATGTCATTTGTAGCTGTCACTTTTGATAGATAGTTAATATTTAAAATATCTATAAAATAATTATATTTTAGTAAAGTGTTATCACTGTTTATCACCAACAAATATGTTTGTAATTTTTTAAAGGCTCTTTCAGTGTGATTGGACTTAACATTCCCATTTGAAGTTGTGATCAAAGCATAAGACCTGTATGCAAGAGTAAGCTGAGCGAAACAGAAGGTGAAGCAAAGTAGATGTCAAATCATTTTACCTTAAATTTGACTCTACTCTTTGTTCCGCTCCGGCTAAGCCTCGTTCTTTCAAACCACCCATCATCTGATTGTTTGAATGTCGACACTTAATGCTTTGCAACATATTTCAATATGAGCTATTTAATACTCGATAGAAACCAAATTATTATCTCAAAGGTGTTCAGGATATTTTATTATAAAGACTTATATTTTTCATATTTTGGGTTAGGCTCCGTCCACAAGCACATCTTTAATGTCCACACAGTGTGTGCTATCATTTAGTTAATCCATTCTAAAGCACTGAGCTGTGCCTATTTGTTTTGCTGTAGAAAGGGGAGGTAGGGGGACAATAAAGACCAAATGAAGAAGAGGATTGTGTTTTCTTTAGTATACCCCAACTACATCATTGGTACAGCTCTTGCTTGGTTCACTGTTTGTTGGCAGGTTTGCGACTTTTTGAAACACACTATACTGAAGTGTTTCCTGGAGGAGGAGAAACGCAAGGCATCACAGTGGCTCAGGGACAATATTACCAAGACAACCAGCCTAGAGTTGGTTGTGAACATACTTATACAAAATAGGTACAAACTACCCCGTCTTTGTTTTTACTTTAAGGACATAGGTTTGACATTCAGATCATTACTAGGGCCAAAAAATCACATCTCTTAGTTACTTTACTTAGTGAGTAAGTATAGTAGGGGTATGCTACTACTCTAAAATTCTAGTTTGAGTTTTTTTAGTACTTTGATTTAAACCTAAGTTTTCCAAAGCTTATTTTAAAATATTTTGATTTAAATTTAATTATTTTACTTCAATTTTAAGATATTATTTATTTTTCATAACAAACAATCCTCTCTTGATTCTTCATTTATGTTAAGGATATACAAATTACAACTTAACCCGCTAAATTAAATGTATTTCAAAATCCAGATTTGTATTATCATAGCTTTTTTTTTTTACTAGCGCCTGATAGTTTCGCCAAATTGTTGTTAGTGTCCAGTACAACCACTGTATCCTGGGTATTCCAGCTGCTCTTAGCATGTCTGTTGAGAATTCATCCACCCTTACTGACTTAAAACTCTTCATCCCCCGATTCCACCATGGTGTCTTCGCTTCCTTTACTCTTCCACCTGTTTTACCACGTATTTCTGTTGACTAGACTAATTTTCTCCATCTCCAGCTTGTATTTCAATGATTGGTAACATATTTTTAACTCTATCATGGAACTCATGCCTTACATCCATATCCTTCAGCTTCCAGTCACTTATCTTTGTCCTTTTCCTATCTTCTACTCTTACCACTTTAACACCATCTAGGTCAATCACGAACAGCTTATGATCACTGCCTAGGCTTTCACTAGGGATAACTTTAACATCCTGTACTCTATCACCACATCGCCTACATCAGTTATTATATAGTTTAGTACAGACTTATATCTGCCATCCCAGCTTTACCTTGTGACTTTATTGTTCTCCTGTTTTTTGAACTATGTGTACTAAGAAGTTTTATATTATCTAACCTCACCAACAGTACTTGGTGAATAAACATTCTAAAACCACCGAGTATAAGATACCGATACAGTAAGACACAGTGATAAAAAATGAAAAGTATAAGATGTATCTATCAAAAGTACTAGTTATTCAGAAGCAATTTTGTAAAATAACGCTAATACAAGGGTGCATCAAGATTTACTTGCATATTCACCTTTTATTTCCAAAAAGGTTTTAGTTCTAAGTAAGCACCTAAATACTAATTTTTACTTTTTAGTTTAGTAGTCAAGTCACTGGTACAGTGATAATTTATTTAACCCACAAATAAAATGATAGAATATTAGGAAAATGGTAGAGCACAAATAAAAGTAAAAACACTAACACATATTTATGCACACATCAATATTTCGATGCTATTATAACATCTTCCTCAGGAAGTAGTAGTGTAGACTCTTCCTGAGGAAGATGTTATAATAGCATCGAAATATTGATGTGTGTGTAAATATGTGTTAATGTTTTTACTTTTATTTGTGCTCTACTATTTTCCTAATAGTCTATCATTTTATTTATTACAAATTGTTTTTGCTCCATGCACTTTATTTCATACATATTTTAACTCACAAATGAAACCAAACAATGATATTAATATGTTTTCTGCCTTAGGGTTTGTTACCAAGGTATGGAAAGTAATTTTTTTTTTTTGCAGAGTGCAAGATAATGTTCAGGTCCTTTATGGAATGTTGAACCTTGGCTTCATCCTGCTAGACATAACCTCCGTCTCTGGAAACATCTCAGACCTAGGCAAGCTGTGGAGCCTTGGCTCCCACATTGTGTTGAGCCTGGTAAGGCAGGAGTCGAGCGTCATCTCCAAGGCTCTAGAGAAACTCTCCTTCCATATCTCGACCAGGGGAGCTATGAAACAGCACTTTGGTGAGTACTCATGATAATATTTGTTGCGTTTTCCCTTTAACCAATTAGTTAGGGAGCCCTGATTCAATTATGGGTGCTACCTATGATAATATAATACTTGCAACATGGTTTTGTCCCACTAAGGTGTTACATTTCTTGGCAATAGTGTTGATTATTTAATTTAGAGCTTATGACCCTAAGTTTATTTAGTTTACAAACTGTATGATTCTAGAACCCTATGTTCACACTAAATACCCATTTAAAGTAAATTGATAAATAATAAAAATAAACCAATAACTACAAATTTAATCAAGATAGCTCACCTATGGAAAGGGGGAAAATAGGGAGTAATCCAATGTACAAAGGTGACATCTTCTATCTCCTATAGTATAAGTAGTCACACACACATTTCAACACAAATAGAGTAATATTTTGGCATTATTGCCTGTATCAACAAAAATCAGGGAAGACAGTTTACACAAACACTAAACTACTCTATTTTGTGTTTCTAACCATTTGTTTTTTAACTCAAAATGAATTAGGTTAGTGTTTGTCTAAAGTGTCTTTCCTCTTTTATCATTTTTGTTCAATAAAAGCTAGGGGTGTGCGAATAGGATTATTTATCAAATCGAATATCAAAATTTTAAACGAATATCAAATAGTAGATTTTCTTACATTTTTGATAAAAATAATTTGAATTAGGAAATTCCTATTGAAAATGTGGTTTTATATTTAAGTATGCAAAATACAAAAAATTACTTCAAAACATTGTTTGTTATTTGAGCTGGTATTAATAAAAAAAGACAATTTAAAACAAAATTTTAGAAAATTGAGAAGAACTTTTGAACCAGTGTTTTAGACAACGGGTTTCACCTAAATAATTTTTTTTCATGTTATAATTTGTTTTTGAAAGAAATTTAAAAATTGCATGGAGGATGTTTAACTAGGCAGTATAGAGACTATATTAATTTATATTAAAACATTCTTATTAAAAACAGTAAAATAATGGGGTGATTAATAAACAAGGTCATATTTTTATTCTTTCATTGTTTTTATTATATCAAAGTGTAGTTCTCATTTTCTAATATGCAAGGCCTACTTTTGTTTGTGTGATGATTAGTATTCAACCAAAAGTTTGGTTGGATCCTAAACAATTCCACTGTCAGATGAAAGCCTAAGTGGCACTGAGAAAATGCTTACTAGGTAATTAGGTGTGCGGTAGTTTACTTTTGCTAAATCCTCACTTAGCCAGAAGATACTATTACACATCAGTCTGCCATTCTCTATTCTCTCTGAGTCGCCTCCCTTTCCGCTAACAGGCTAACAGGTGCACCCAACTGGTTGACCTTGCAATATTGTCTTCCCCCCTCTTCATTTTCACATGCCATGAAATATGGTAGATTAGCTATTTCTATCCTTATTTAAACGGTTCATTTCAAGCATGAGTCACATGGCTCCCAACTGTTTATCTCTCCACTAGCCATTATAAAAACCCTCCCCTTTCTTTCAACCCTTAAGCAGGCCACAACCTCTTGATTTCTCCTAACATCGGCATTCCCCCCATCCCCTCATATTGAACAAAGGACAAGAGTATTTTTAACTCTGAATCACCAGATTATCTGGCTACCTGATTGTCTCTCGTCATAAATAAACAGGTCATAAATAAACAGGTCTCGTGAGACTTTTAAGAGATTTATGACACAACTATTCACTCTTGCTATTAGGAGTTTCAAATGAATATTCGACCGTTTATTTTTTGAAATTATTTGAAATTTTGAATATTCACACACCCTTAATAAAAGCCACCATGCCGAAATATTACTTAATTTGTGTTTAAATGTATGTGTGACAATTTGTACTATAGAAGACAGAAGGAAAGAAGATGTTACATTTGTGCATTGGATTCTTCCCACATTTTTCCTCTTAGGTGGGATTTCGTCATTTAATTCACACTCATTATTTTATTTTTATTTCTTATTTAGTTTTATCAATTTCCATTATTTTAAAATCATTTATCAATTGGAGCTTCATTGTCAAATACAATTAAAGTAAATAAAATGTATGAGGATTAATCTGAACAGATTTTTTCACATAGACTGCTTGTATGAGCTGAGCATGCGTGTCCCGATGGCCATGTATGAGTGCCGCTCAGAAATCACCAAGATGCTGCAAAACCTCCTCTACAGGCCAAGCAGCGAATCTGAATGTGTCATGAAAGCGCTGATCCCCCTCACTAAGACATTTCCCACTCTCAAGGACATGCTCATCATCAACCTTCGCAAGGGTCTCTACTCTCGGTAATGAGACAGAATGAGGGACTAACTAATAATCATTGATGGGATGAATAAACTATTTTATGTGCCTGAATAATCATTTTACTTACAAATCCTGAGTTTGAATCTAAATTTGAATCTTATGTTCTTAAGTTGCTAAATATATTATATTAACTTCATAAAAATGTATTAAAATGCAATTATTTTAACTTAAAATGGGTTATTCAAATCCCCAAGAAAATTTAGGATTTTAAGAAAAATTCTGATTGGAGGAATATTTTTTTAAATTTAATTTTTGTTTTGTTTAGCTATGCATATTATGATATAATCTATTAGAGGAAAACTTCTTTTCACTTTTTGAAGTATTTTGTTACATTTGGAAGAAGGTACAGGAAAGGTGGATAAAAAAAACTATTTTTGTGTATTATGATATACAGGGTAGGGTGTCTCCTAGGGGTCTGTGAGCTTGGCTTGTTCATTTGAGTTGAACTCTAGTCGAGAAATTCAAAAAACTTCCGAGGTTGAGTATATTCATAATTTTAAAATGTCACGAGTCAAAGCGTACATATAAGTACTACATTTTTAAAATGGGATATCTTAAAAATATATCTAAGCAACACATGTTCTTAAAATAAGAATAACACTCATTTCTTTAAATAGTAAGTACTGTACAATTGAAAAGAAAAAGTTTATAAAATTGAAATTTTTGTTTTTAAATTAGAAAAAACACTTTCAAAAATATACTTTAAAATAAGAACAACACTCAAATTAAACTATAGCCTTAATACACAGACAAAGAAAGAACAGATCCACAACCACTATGTTAAATGTGTTGGGCTCCTTTTTGAGGCTTTACTCCTTCAACGTTGGGATCGCTAGGTGCAATTACCAGTGACTGCAGCACAATCAAGTGAGCATTTTTTAAACGACTCACTTTAAACTCAAATTTACTAGAAGGCAGATACAAAATTTGAGCTCCTCGAGTTAACCTGTCGGCTGGCTGTCTGTCACCAAGCAAGCTTCAGGTATCGGCCTCCCTGTCTCTAACCCCACCACTTGTCCCTAAGTACTCTAATCCTGCTACACAAATAAGATTACTCTGACTGCACATTACAAAGAAAACTTGAAACACAATTAACTTTTTTTTTTAAATTATTCTTAAGGGACTGGGAGCTGGTTGGGCTGCTATTATTTATCAAGAAACACTGAGGAGAATTGCAGATGTTTATAAATACCAATTTATTTAAGAAGTGCTTAGATATTTTTTAATAATATTATTAAAATGAAGGCGAAAGTTCTGACCAGTTATAAAGTTTAGATTATAGATTTCCATTGACTCAACTGTGACATGGAAAACAAGACTGACAGCCTGGTTGTAGCCATCCAAAAATTAAAACAGATGTACACGGCGTCATGAGAAATATTGACTCAAAATAGGTTAATGGAACTTGTGGAAGTTTGCAAGTCTATGACTGAGACGTTACAACTTTCTAAGCCAAAGGCTCATAATGTAAAGACTATATCATAAGGACACAGGAAAAAATAGTAGCTAGGGCTTGATTCACTAAGTCACTAAAATTAGACTTGTCCTTCAGACTGCAGGACACGATATTAAATGAATGAACTATCCATTTGACATAATTTTAAATTAACAAAAAGCTTTGACAAAAATATAAAATAAAAAATCTAGATCTACATCATCTAGTTTTTTAAACAAAAACTAAACCCTAAGTTGTAAGGACTTAACGACGATTTCAGGATACTCAAGTACTCCAAGCAAAACGTCCTGGCCAGGGTGACGGTGGATCGGACGGCCAATACTCCATGGTCGTCGCTCTTCTTGGTTACTTGACGGTGTAGAAGTTCCTCCTTTGACGCTTGGTTGTAGTAGAACGATTATAATGTGAACTTGGGAACAGCCCTATGTATAGTCCCAAATCTGATACGGGCGGAACAAAGTAAAAAGGGTGATAAACTCAGGAATATAGAAAGGAGAACTACGGATATAGGCGGGGGGAAATAGGAGTGAACCAGAGACCGACGTTTGCAGGGTAAGGGGGAAACATGTTTCCTTGGATTGCCGCCAGTCCTTTGTGACGCGGAGTAGGTCAGTTTGTCGATCTTGATATACATTCCTTTTCTTAGTCAGGTGTTATAATGCAAGCACGTGTGGTTGCCATCCTTGAATAATTTTCGTTTCAAATATGTGGCAAGCAAATCCAAGGGCCTCTTGACATGGTGAGTAGATACCAAAGCATCTTCTATTTAAATATCTGGTTTGATTATATTATTTAGGATCAGTTATTATTTTTATGAGAATTTGTAATATAGATGTACTTTACTATATTTTCTTGTAGACAGCATGGCAAGCGTATGTAAATTTATCCGACATCATCCAATGGCAAAGGGCATGCGTTAACTTATTTTATTCATAAATATGATAATGTTAATCCTCTTCTTTGATATCTGCTACAGTATTTATCAAAAGACAATATTTTTGAACAACCACGTGTTTCAATTTAGGGAGATACGTAATTTTATTTGACTGCATCTAGTAAGAGAAAATAAACTTTGAGGTAGATTACTTTTTTAAATATGTTAATATTGTTTCTTTCTTTCGTAAATTATTAAAATATTGATATTTAATTGTTGCTGTCCAATCTGTCTGATTGACATGCTACACTATACTCGAAGGGAAAAATGTTTACTCACACAACTTTTATTATGTTTTTCTGAACTTCCTTTAGGTCAGAATTCTGATGTCTTGGTTATGTGAATTTGAAAAATATAATCAATTTTTGGTCAAATTTGAAGCTCTTAAAGTTTTATAAATGGATTGATTTCACAATTTATCAAATTTTATTCCAAATCTCGGGAAACAAAATAGTATATTTTTTCCCTTCAACTTTGATTTTATTCACATTAATTATTTACTGTTATTGAAAATATACATCTTTACTAAATGATAATTTAAAATCAATTTACATTGCAATTGGTAAATGATTGGTCTGAAGTTGAGCTTATAAGTTTGTCCTATAATTATGTTAAATAACACCACTACTAAGCTTCATAATAGCTTTTTATTACTTACTCTATGACATTAGTAACTCAAAGTTCATTGCCATACCTACTTAAAAGTATATCATCTATCCTTATCTGGAGTTGGTTTTATTTAGTCCACCTCATTACATCCTATATTTTTCAGGTCTATTCTAATGCTATCCTCCTCTCTGCGCCTAAGTCTTCCCAATGGTCTCTTCCTATTGAGTCTACCAGTCAATAAACTCAACACAGTTCTAGATTCTTCCATTCACACTGCATGTCTTGCCCACCATAATCTGGCAGACAATGTCTTATGATGAGTACAGGCTGTGTAACCCGTCATTATGTAACCTCATCCTCCACCCCAGTATCCTCATCCCTTTTTGGATCAAATATCTTTTAAGCATCATGTTTTCGAAACCCCAAATTTATTTTAGTCATTTAATATAAGAGACCACATTTCACAACCATAGATAATGTAGAATTGTTGAAAATGCTAAAGCATTCTAGGACTCGAAGAACCCATTATGGATTTTAAAGTATAAACTACCTACTGCACTTATCAAAATTGGCTTGCGACAAATATTAAAAGCCGCTAAACCTGAATATTCACCTATATTCTTGAGTTTTTCTTGTTTCTTTCTCAAGGGATCCTGTCCTCAAAAAGATGAGTGTTTGTGGTTTCTTGATTATCCTGAAACAACAAGGGCTCAGGGGCATGTCTGTTCTAACTCAGAGCTCAAGTGTTCATGAGAATCTCTCTCTCCACTCACAAAACCATGTAAGTTTATATATACATCATAACATTTTAATGTTTCTTACATAAATACAAACCTTAGGGTTGGAATTAAATCTTTTTTTATTACCGCAGATGAGACGTTCGACTCTCGCCAATCCTAGGCTATTTAGGAGATTTGATATTCATATAATTCTCAAAAAAGCATATCGAATACAATTATGAAGACCTTAACTTTATACAGCAATTTAATCAATTTGGCGAAAGGAACTATATTGACTTGTGTAGTTGGGAGAGTAATAAAATAAACAAAAAGGACAAAATTGTATTATTAATAAGAATTAATTTACCAAATAAGTGTTCTCTATGCTGTTTATGACATAATAAACATGACAACAATTAGTATTGGTGAGCAAATATCACTTTTCTCGAATTGAATAGTAAAATTTTGAACACATGTCGAATAATACAAATCAAATAGTGATTTTTTCCTTTATGCCGAGATTGATTAATAAATATCATTATTTTGAAACGGATTTTTAAAATGTTGTAAATGCAGAAAATACTATAAAAATACCTGTTATTTTAAAAATAATACTAACTTTTAAAACAAAATTATGGAATACTACAAAAAGAAAGATCATGTTTACTCTAAACTTGACAATACTTTTATAGCCATTTTAAAAAAATTGGCAAATATTAGTGCTTCTAAAAACTGGATTTTTTTTCAAATTATATATCAAATTTTTAAACTTATTCAAGGCTGGTATCAATTTTAATTAAACCAAAATAAATCTTGTTTTGATTGCGCATTAAGTTTCACATAATTTTTATTTCACTATAAATAAAAAGAATCATTAATAGATTACCACTATCTCGTAAATTAAAAAAATAACTAAAACTTTCAAAACCTGTTATAATTTAAAAAGCTACCGACTTATAAAAGTGTTTATTCAAACTAAAAATACATCCATCATCTTAAAAAAAAAATCATATATAACAAAAATACAACTGACACTCATTAAATATCCACTTAGTTTTAAAATAATCTTATGGTAAGTAGTGTATGATGATTAATATTAAAAAGGTATAGAGAATAATCAAGAATTTAGGTAGTTAAGTGAACTAAGCTTGGTTTAGTTTGACATCCCTTCAGTATTCAAATTAGTTATGAAAATTTCCTGTATGTCTTTATCTCTCTCTCTCTCACACCTCTGAACTCCTTTTCTGCCACTCTCCTGTCTATACTCCCTTTCTTCCCTTTACATTTTCCATCCTCTTTCTCTCTCTCCCCCTTACACTCTCCTGCCTACCTCCCCCCTTACACTCTCCCTATTCCCCCTCTCCCTTACACTTTCCACCCTCCCCTTTCCCTGCCAAACACTCCCTCTTAATCCCTGACACTCCATCCTCCCCTCCACACACACACACACACACACACACACACACACACACACACACACACAC
>CABEEJ010000495.1:170448-184128 GCA_901482245.1 Timema douglasi | reverse complement strand
ACACACACACACACACACACACACACACACACACACACACACACGTTTTCTTTCTTGAGCTCACAGTCCAGCACAAAGATGTTGACCTTGCTTATTTTCAACCCTCCCTCTTTTCCCTCTTCCATAGAAAAATAATTTAAAGTTGAATATATCTTCATTCTTCTTTCACTCTTTCAAATTCTCATTTATCTTTGGCCGCCTTGTAATTCTTTAACCACCAGATAGCCTCCCACTCCCTTACCTTACCTTAGTTACTAGAACTGTTGTGAGGGGTACTTTGCCCCTCGACCATTTTCTTTCTAATAGGAAGCATCTTTGTTTTTTAAGTTTCACCCTTACCATTTTTTGTATATCTAAATCTATGGTTTGGAACAGAGATGGATAGATTCCTTATATTAGTGAGATTGTAGTTTTATTTATTTTCTCCATCTTGACAGTTGTTGATCTGATATCTGTTGATTACTTTGTCCCCCACTATTAACTCTCCTATGTTCTTCTCTATCATATTTACACATTCTTATTTTCTTCCCATCAGCGTACCAACAACCCTTTACACAGATCACTCAAAACTGCCTAATTTAAAAACCAATGATTGGGGGCTAGAAATAATTGCCAAGGAATCTAACTTAAAAGTTCAAATCTCAGTGCTCAGAAACTCCAGTAAATTTTAAATAAATGCCTCGTGTATCTTAATAGACGGTGAGAAAACACATTGTGGAGTAACATCCTCAGTGCAGGGGTGCAGAATATGTTCAGAGATCCAATATTTCCCCAGAACATAAGATTTTCAAAAAAATAATTCCTTGAAAATCATAGCGCTAAAAATAAAACATTAATTTTTTATAGAGGCTGAAGGGAATAAGGATTATTACCTACTACATAGTTTGGAAAATTCAAATTCAAACATATTTTTAATCATAGTTATTTGATCATACCTATCTTATAAAAAAATTAGTTTTCTCCCATCTCCATGTGTGCATTATATATTGCTATGAATTGTTCATTGATACCAGTAGGCTTCTCGGCACCAATATTTAATTTTACATCTTGGTAGTAAGAGGCAATGGAGTGTAATTCCGGGAGGCCTTTGTTTAATTGTTGATTCTCATAGACTAATTTTTTTCATAGACTTGCCACTACTGCAAGGTCTATCACTATCAACCACACTAAGGGAAATACTATCACTCTTTATGATTATGAGTTTTTCCTGATCACACAATTTATGTTTTACAAAACTTGCAATACTCTCTTGATACTTACTTCTAGGTTTATCTTGGGGCTGTTTATTAGATACGTGATATCCGAGTTTATCATGTCTGCCATGCCATTCACAATAAGCACAGTTGGCATAATAAACATTTGTTTCACTAAACCATCTAATTTTTTATAAACATCTATTGTACAATATACAAACGCTAATAGGTCCACTAAATACAACAATTTCATGGCTACACAATTATTACGATATGCATGTCATGAGTTTAAATAAACTGTGCGCACATTGCCATGTAATTAGGCTGCCATATAAGGGTGACTGAATTCAAAATAAAACAAAACATTGCTCACCCTTCCCAACCCTCCCCTGTGGTGGTAGTGTCCTTTCCCTATCTGACCAGAATACCAACACAGCGAGAGTGTCATACAAAAAGAAATACGCTAGTAAGTCATACCGGATCTTTAATGACCACCACTCAACCCAACCAAACCCAGGTGTCAGCACCTACCCATTTTACAACATCAGGGAATTAGTGTTGTAATAAAATCAGTAGTAGTAACAATTAGGGCCTTCGGCAAGTTTATTTATAACGGGTGAAAATATAAATTTATAACTTCATAAGATGAAATAAGACTGCGACTTCTACACAATATATTAGACATTTAAACATAACATAAATTCTCCCCAATTAATCAAAATTATAATCAGTTTATAAATCATTAATTTTAGGACGAGCAGCAATATCAATTTACAACATTAAAAATATTGCTATAATAATGTCTGTATATACAATCAGATAATAGGAATTCTATAAGAAACATATAAGAGTTACATCAAATTCAAATTACAAATGACTGGCTTGTCAATAAAGTGCATATAAAAAAGAGTTACAGTAATCTAAGCTGTTCCTTCCCCTTAATACTAACACTAACAGATTCATACCTACAAATAACATAAGTTTTACGCCAGTGCGTAAAGGCCTAACCCTCTGACCAAAACTTTAATAATAAATTTCAACATGATCGGAAGGACAAAAGATCAACTAATACTTTAATCTCAGCTCAACGAAATTAGCCATAATAAATTGATATTATAAGACAATTTCTGCAACTTATAAATAATATTGAAACGCCTAAAAAACCTAATATATATCAAAAACAACTTCTTACAATGCATAAAGAGGTGGCTACATACATATATATATATATATATATGCATATGCATATCTGAGCGCAAACACTTCCCACTTACGTAAAAGTTACAAAAAGATTATACGAATCCCCAACATTACGACTACTTACATCCAAATATGTTCCTTAGAACTATTGGCATCAAAGAGTACAGAGTATCACTGAACACTTGCTTATATTCTGCTTGAAACAGCGAGGGAAATGTGGATGTATTGCATGACGTAAGGTGATATCATTCACAGCCAATGAGAGCTTAGATTACCTCATCAGTGCCTGCGCACAACGCTGAGAGGTACAAGATGAAGATGGGTTAGGGGTGGGCACACTTAGCACTATAGCTCCAATAACCTCCACAAGGCCGCGCTTGTGCATCAACCACTACATCGGTTTAGTCCTATGGTAGCAACTGCACGTTCCCGACAGGCCCCAGATATTGTTTATTGCTAGTGGGGATCACAGTTGTCGGCTGGCATGATTTCTTGCTCCGTATGTAGCGCTGGTTTAGCTGTTAAATGGGGTGAGTGCAGAATGTACACTTGGTGGCGGAGGTTTGATGGTTATAGTTTGTAGCCACGGTACACCACCATAGCCACCAAACACCCACGGTAGGGTAGGTGACTAATGACTCATCACTCAATTACGCCTTTAGCCAGGTTGAGTTATTAGATTTTGCCTTTGTCCCTTATCTCAACCTCTGACTTCTTATTTAAAACTCTAACACATTATCCTAGCCCCTAGACACCACAACCCTTTGTGCTTACACCGACACTGCCTCACTATGGCATATACTGATAATGTCAGGTGTTGAGTGTCATCGACCTTAGTTTTTCATACAAATGAAACTACCATATCAGAATCAGAATGTACTAAAAACGTCAACAAAACTGTTGGACTTTTCCCTGCCTCAGTGCACTCCATATCAGTCATTCAAGCACACAACTCTTGTTGATTTAATTATACTTTACTTAACACTTATGTCCCACTATGTATGATATTATAATAAATGAGTTTGTTTGTTTATCAAAACTATGTTGAAAACTTTTAAAGGCTTCAGATAATATTTAAATATAATTTCTTTCTTTATAGAGTAACTCTTCCTTCACAGTTGATGACGAGTCTACATTTATTGAAGTCCTCGCCATTCTAAAAATTTGTTTCACAAAATATGAAGAAGTGAAAGTCTGTCTTTATGAAGGTGAGGCTAAACAATCTTTATAAACCTAATTTTTACATTAGAGGAGCTATGTATTTTATTGTAAGCAATTAATGAGTGTACCAATAGAGTTCTGTTAATATATACTTGTAAGAAATTACAACAAAATTTCACTCTCAAGTGTTATGCTTCTTTCACTATCATTTTTACAATATGAACTGTCCTAGTTTATTTGTGTAGCGATTAGAATTGTCATAATTCTTCTAGGGTTCTTATAATTTGATCCAGGGCCCTTGCTTTTTGAAGCAAAAAGAGGTTATCTTTATTATATATTCGTATCCAATGTCCTTTTTTTTTGTGTTCCTTTTCATGTTCCTATCTAGTGTTCTAGTCCCTCTTGTGTTGGAAGGGATTGCTAGTGATGGTAAGGCCTTTTTCTTGAGTGTGGCTCTTCATGCAAATACATTCAATTAGTGGTACTTAGTTTTAGTAATGCACAAAATGCCAGGGAAATAACTTTTTGGGGTTGAAGAACACACTTTTAAAAACAAACCCACAACTATTCAACTCTCTCAGAACTGTAAATATTCTTGTTTAATTTCCACCTAAAACTTCCTAGTTATTTAAAAGAATGACAATAAGCAAAAGTATTTTCTATACTTAGACATTTTGACAGTAATATTTAAAGAATGAACCAACTGTTAATTTTTCTCTTTTCTCTACGTGGCCGGAAGGGAGGGAGGGGGAGTCACTAAGATAACAAAACAGAGTCACTGGCCTAACCGGCAGGAAGAAACAACAAAGAAGCTTTGAGCAGGTACCTTCTTCACAGTTTGAATTTTTCGGGTTCCCATTGACGCAAATTCAATCACAGCAAAGAAAGGTAGGGATGTAATGACCGGTAAGACGCGGTCCAACTGTAGTATTTAGTAGGGTTGGCCTAAGTAAACCAAACACTCGTTTAAAATATGGTTGGTTTCTGGTACAAATTGTAGACACTCGGATTGCAATAATTATTATAGTAGGATTTTGTTCTCAAATGTAGTATCAATCTTTTGTTCATGAATAATAAGAGTAAGGTTTATATTCAAATTATATTTATTTAATCATGTGTAATCTGTTAAATATGTAATTCTTAATTTTTGAAATCAACAGTGCAAGGTATATTTAACATTATATTAAATAAAAAATGAAAACCCAGTGCAATAAAAATGTTATCAATTAATATTTAAACTATACAATCAATATTTTAACAGCTAGATATACTATATCAAAAATTAGTGTAACAATATAATACCTTTTTAAGTAAAATTGTTTCTGTTTTTATACTTAGGTTTGTGTGATTCTTCAATCTACAAGGACCCGAAACTGTTTACATCCATCAGAGTGATGTTATGGTCCCAAATGTTGGAGCATTACCAAGAGAATGAATTAATTCTACCGCCCTTGAATTTTAAGGAAGCAGTTGTTGTTAAAGGAATAAGAGCTGTTGTTAAGGTAGTCTCACACTTCAGTAAATCATATTTCATTTTATACTAGAGGTGTGCTAGTAGGTACTAAAAAATTTGAGTTTGAGTCAAGTTTTAGTAGCTTCTTGAACGCGACTTGAAGATTTTTACAAAACTCGAACAATTTTAGTACGAGGAATTTTCAATTTTTTCTCAAAAATTTTGAGTTTAATTAATCTGATTAGATTTTAAATTATGTTTATCATAGCAAATAAAGTCCCTCATTATTTAGTTTTGTCTAACTAAATAAAAATAGTAAATTATATTAAATATTTTAAAATTCGAATTAACGTGATTATAATTTTTTTTCACAAAAAATTTCATTCTTAAAAAATTATATTTATAATTTATAAAAGGATCTATTATAGAAATTCAACTTGAAATATGTATTGCTTTATATTACTCAAACTTGACAAAAATTCAATTTTTTCATTCAAACTCGACTTGGGAGTAAAAAATGTCTACTCTCACACCCCTATTTGATACCTTTGCTGTTACATTTATATAGTAATTGCGAATTGGTAATTTTTCTAAAATACTAGATTTGTAGAATAATACATCTTTATACCAACATTAAATTAAAAATAAAGATATACTAAATTGTTGCTTGTCGGCTTCGTTATCATTTTGGTTCTAATTATCTTTGGGTGTGAAGGTAAAGGGGGGGCAGGTAGGAGCTATAATAGTTATCAAGATTCAAAGGTAAACTGGAGGTTCAAGATTCAGATTCGTAAAATAGTGGATATGACTCAACTTTATCGATGAATCTAGTTTCCTTAAAGAAGATATCGATTTTTTATGTTAAAAATAAGCCGGATTGAATATATTAAATATTTGCCAAACCAAATCAAAATTTAATGTAGCGTTGAAGTTGACATGTATTCAAAGCAAACTAGAAGTTTTTGAAGCTTCAAACACCTCTTCTTGAGAAAAAAAAAGAAGGTAATTTTAACCTATTTATTTTTGCAAAGCAAAATGGAATAAAAGAGTTCCATGCTTTGTAATAATATAAAATATAATACAAAATTATAAATAATGCCAGACCCATAATTAAACTAAATAATCAAGTTTGTGTATTATAAATAGAAATGGCTCGAATCCCCTTTTCTTATTCCGAATCTTTATTTTAGGTATGAAGCTAGATTCTTGAATTAGAAAACTTTGAGTTATTTAATTCTTTCATTATTAACTCTACCCCAAAGGCTTGAGTTTTGTATCCCTTCAATTCTGATTTTGATCACATTAATTCTTAAGCTACTTTAGCGAATATAAAAATTAACTACATGCTCAAATTTTTTGTTATAATTGTAATCATTTACAAAATATATAGTTTAGTTGTATATTATTTGAATGGGTTTTGGTTTTTAATTCTATCCTGATTCTTGGTTTAACCACCAATTTGAAGCATAGTGGTTCATAATAAACAAATTACAATCCAAAATTTGAAGGAAAAAATACTTTAATTCAATATTTTTAATCCTCATATAGCTTTTAAGGCTGCTTTTTTTTTAGCTTACCTTTCTAGAATTAAAACTTTCTCCTTTCTGATCACTTGATAATTAAGTTAAGCACTATTCCAAACCTTCCAGCTGTACTGTACTGATTGTCAATGATGTTGAGTGATTGTGTGTTCATTCAACCTTGAATCGTAAAGTAGTGGCAAGTAGCGAAGCCTAACTGGCAAAGATTGAACTAAAAATGGTTTCTGTATTACTTTCTCTTCTTTGTGTTTGATAAAGGCAACAATGCCGAAATATTATTCTATTTGTGTTAAAATGTGTGTGTGACTACTTCTACTATAGAAGAAAGTAAGAAGATGTCACCTTTGTGCATTGGATTCTTCCCACATTTTACCTCTTTTCCTAGGTGGTCTTTCTTCATCAAATTTACATTTAGTAGTTTATTTTTCCTTTTTCTTTAGTTTCATCAATTTCCTTTACTATAAAATTATCTAGTCATTGGGCCACCTCATTTTTAAACATTTCTCAGTACACGGCGATCTTGACGGAAATTAATGGAACTAAAATTTTAATAATTGTTTCTTAATAATTGAATCTCTCTCTACGTATTTTTTTAATGTAATTAATTTAACTGTAATGGGTTTTTTTTTGTTATTTTTTGTTATTTTTGTTTATACTTAGTTTCAATATATTTTCCATGTTTTCTTGTACCAAAGAAGGATAAAGGTTTTTGGTTAATTATA
Organism: Timema douglasi; assembly: GCA_901482245.1. Classification (NCBI taxonomy): domain Eukaryota; kingdom Metazoa; phylum Arthropoda; class Insecta; order Phasmatodea; family Timematidae; genus Timema; species Timema douglasi. The sequence goes on along the minus strand of CABEEJ010000495.1, from coordinate 176,858 downwards.
GGAAAGTAAATCAACATATTATTTTTGACTCATATCCTTTACCTAACATTGATAATGTCTTTCAACATCTCTATGGAGCCAAGTTTATGTCTGTTATTGATCTTAATTCTGCATACTATCAATGTCCTCTTACTCAACGTTCTATTAAGTACACTGCATTTGCAACACCCTGGGCTATATACGGTTTTAAGCGCATGCTATTTGGCTTAATCGTAGGGTCGTCCTGTCTCAATAGGCTTATGAACATCATTTTTGGGGACATTAAGTTCAAATAGGTTTTTACTTATCTAGACGATCTCTTAATTTTATTCTAAATCCTAGGAAGAACATCCAAGTTCATCTTCGAGAACTTTTTACTCGCTTGAAATCTGCTGGTCTCACTGTCAATCCAGACAAGACAACCTTGGGGCAAACTTGATCAATTTCCTGAGACTTGTGATCTCTAATAGCACTATTTTTATTGCCCCTGAAAGAACTCAAATAATCACTGATTTTCCTCAAACTAAAAATGTTAAAGAATTGTCTCGATTCCAAGGAATGATTGGTTTTTACTTTTTATTCTAAACTTATTCGAAATTCTTCACATGTATCGGCTCTGTTCAATCATCATAAAAAGAAAAATGTACCTTTTGTCTGGTAAGAACCTCAACAACAAGCTTTCAACAGCCTTTAAAAAAGCCTTGTCAACACCTCCTGTACTTCATATGCCTAATTTTGAACCTCCCTTTGTACTGACAGCTGATAGTAGTGATGTAGCTTTAGGGGCTGTCCTTCAACAAAGAATCGATGGCGATCTTGTGCCAGTCGCTTTTGCTGGAAGAACATTGTGTGATTTGGAAAGAAAATATTTCATCTACGAGTGTGAGGTGTTAGCTGTGGTGTTTGGTATGGAAAAGTTTCAGTCTTATTTAGAACACAGACTTTTGAATTTATTACTAATAACCAAACTTTATCATGGGTTCTTAAACATCCTAAACAACTAGGTTGGATTGGTTGCTGGGTATTGAGAATATTTTCATTTGCTTTTGATGTAACTCATAAAGAGGATCTGAGAATGCTGTAGCTGATTGTTTGTCACAAATCTTCCAAGAACCAAAGTCTGAAATTCCTTCTGTAAATATTCTTGAATCTGTACCACAATCCTTCATTTGTATTCAAGAACATCAAAAATCAGACACACGTATCAACAATCTTTTTAATCACATCAAAGAAGGAGAAATTATTCCTGGCTTCAAAATTAAGAGCAATCTTCTTCTTTTCAAACCACCTAAATGTAACAAATCCAAGGCCTTAGTACCTGAAGTATTAATTCCTATGATCATAAAATATTTTCATGCCCTACCAATAAGTTGTCGCCTTGGTATTCTCAAAACCACAAATACAATTAAAAATTATTTCTTTTGGAATGGACTGACTCCCTGGCGATGTAAGAAAGTTTGTTAGATCTTGTGAATTATGTCAGCGTGCAAAACCTTATCCCAGAAAAACTAGATTTTTGTCTTCTCATACTCCTACCAGGCTATGGGAGAGAGTTTTCTTTGATTATGTGGGTCCTTTAACTAGGTCCAAGAATGGAAATACTATGCTGCTTGTATTGGTAGATGGATTTTCAAAATGGGTGAAAGTTTTTCCCATGAGGCAACATCAACTGCGAAGACTGTGGAAATTCTTAAAAACCTAGTTTTTTCTAGATTTGGATATCTTTGTGAAATTGTAACTGATAATGGGGCTCAATTTAGGTCTGCTGTTTTCAACAATATGTGTTTTGAGGCTGGTATAAGACGCATTTTTAATGCATCGTATTATCCGCAAAGTTCTCAAGCAGAGAAATTCAATAGGAACTTGAAGGCAGCACTAGCCATTTATGCCGAACATCAACCCAATCTATAGGATACTTGTATTCCTGCTCTCATTTTGGCTTTTAATTCTGCTGTACATGAATCTGTTAATTGTACCTCTGCTAGTTTGTTTTTGGGTAGAGAATTACAACACCTGGTAGGTCAGAGGTAAACTACATACTCCCCCCCTCCGACTTAGCTAGCCTCGACCCAGACTGTATCTGGCCAGCTGTTGCCGGACGTGTATATATAGGTGTGGTCACAGCTAAGGGTCTGGAATCCTCCATTTCTAGAATACCAGGCTAGAATAAAAAGAACCCAGACTCTTCTAGACGTGTGCCTTTACCTCCTCCCTGTCCCCTCTAATCTCCTATCCAAGTGAGACTGCCACTGCATACCTGCTAAACAAGGAGGAAGGTAGAGAAAACAGATCAAATAGGGTAGACAACCAGTCCCACTGTCAGTACACTAATCTCGTTACAATATTTTATATACCATGCTAATACCATGAATTTATTAAAAAATTAGACCATGCAACCACCAATGTGAGTAGGTTTATTATTATTATTATTATTATTATTACTATTATATTAAATTGGAGGAATACAATTCTCTAGACATGGATCATACACATGGGCACAAAAAATATGTATATGTATTCAATATTCAGTTATATACTCAATAAAAAAATTTCAAAGCTTTTTATTTTCTTAAGTATAGCCCATTTTTCTTATACATAGCCTTCTGAAATGACTTTTTTCTTACCAGAATTATACTATATAGAATTGTGGTAGAAAAAAAGGCCTTTAATTGATTATTTTTAGAAAATGGGGCTATACATGTGAAATCATTTGAATAAAAAACTAATTATTTGAAAAAATTAAAGATTCATGTTTTTATGATTCACAGTTCACAAGATGAGATTATTAACACTTATGTAAGGTATTTAAATTATTGATTCTGACACTTATTTTTAGCCATACTTTTTACTTGATTTCACCCACCTCAGTGGCGTGGTTGGCTAACGCGCTAGTCATGTTGAGTTTGACTGCTGAGGACGGGGAGATCGAGGTTCGAATCTCGGTCAGGTGAACTGGGGTGTGGTTTTTCCTAAATGGTTTTCCACTCTCCCTCCACGCAAATGCGGGTTCACTTCCTCTAATTCAACCTTCCCAATTCCTAATCATTAGCATAATTAGTACTTAAAGAGTATAACCCGAACAGGTAGTAAGACGCGGTGCTAAATAATAATAATTTACTTGATTTCACCCAAATGCATTAAAAATTGTACACCTATTTCAAACAATATTGAGAAATCAAACTGAAATTAGATGCGTAACATTTCAGTTTAGTCGTGAATAAAGATATTATTTGTATCTAGTTGTAGAACATTGGTGTGTAAAGCCAGATGTACTGAGTTAAATTCTCGTCTCCAGGTTGACATTTTTTCCTTAATTAAATTTATTTATATCAGCCAATAAAAAATTGCCATTTATAAAATTGGCTGTAGTCAAAGCCTTAGCCGGGGTTTGGGGTTTTAACCCCCTTTCTCCCTCCCAAAAGTTGCAGAAAAATATTAGTACTGCTTTATTTATTGCCTTTAAACAAAACAATAAGTTACAGTATTTAGTTTTTTTGCTGCCATTAAAATGTTTAAATATGTTTAAAAATTAGTTTGTGATTGTGTTCATTAGGCATGCAACAAAGATGGGTAGGTAGAGCTGTAAAAACAAGTAGTTCTTTAAGATTAAGAAACAAAATATTTAACTGGAAACTCTTTGAATGGTAGTTCCGAGAACACATAGCAAATGAATCGACAAAGAATGAAAAATGAGAGGAGATTGATAGGATAAGTAGGGAGGGGGGGCTAGCTATGACCTCCCAACTTCTTTAAGTTTGATCATATACAAACAATGGCATTATAGTTATTACCGCTAACCTTTACAAAATACATTGAAACAAAGTATAAACAAAAAGGAACCAAAAATAACAAAAACCCCGCATTACAGTTAAATTAATTACATTTAAAAATATGTACACAGAGATTCAATTATTAAGAGACGATTATTACAATTTTAGTTCAATCTTTGCCAGTTAGGTTTCGCTACTCACCACTACTAGAAGATTCAAGGTCTATTGAACACACGATCAGTCTACATCAATGGCAATCAGTACAATTCTAAAGCTTAAATTTCACATGCTCTTACCCATACATATGATTTTAATTATCAGTTATGTTTTTACTGCAGGAACCTTTGGCTCAGCTAGTATTTGTAAACCAGCGCATTGTGACAAATAAACTCATCCCTGGGCAGTCGGAATCATTGGAGAGTGTTACGGTTATTCTTGAATCCCTCTGTGACCGCATGACAAGGTGCACTTTGGATGACTTAGACATGGTGAGTTTTTTGTGTTTGTCAAAGTGGGTATTTGGGAACCGACTTCAGTCTATGAGCCACAAGTTTCCAGTCCTCGGTGAGCTGCTAGGAAATAAATATTATAAATGTCACAGTTCCTGTTTATCTTGATCTCAATTTTGTTTCATCATAGTTTACAGTTTTAATACCTTATCATGCATCCAACCTCACATTAGTATATAACAAAATATTCAAACAAAATGTCTATGCTTGATATGTGCAATATTACCTTAACACAAAGTTAATGTTGAGTGTATTCAAAATGTACTGCTACTAAAAAGAACTGTTCAAATAACTAATAATGGTCACAATTAAAAATCGCCCAATTTTTAATACTGCAATTTTGTTAAAAGCCAGAAATATACTTGGATTGAGCAAAGAAACAAGATATAAAAAATTGTGATATTATGGTAATATTGTTTCTTGATTCTTTCAAAAACAGTAAGAATCGAGGAATTGAGTTTGACATTCCTAACAAATAAGTTTCAATACTCCAAGTGGAATCATGTCAAGCAAGAGATAGACCTAGATATAACTTGCTATAATTTTCTAAATCAAACTTTTGTAATAGGCCTAAGTTGGTAATATTTCATTGTGAAAAAAAAACCGCTACTCCGCCACATTAGACAATTTAAGTAACACCAATTTAGGAGGTTCAAAAAGTTTTCTTTGTTTAAAAAATACAATTATAAAGTTAGTTTTGACCTTTATCTTTGTCCAAATCACAGGCCAACAACACTTGATACCAACACATAATCAATACTAATGAAACCGGGTAGATTACCTTTAAAATCTTCCTCTCCTAATCCATACCCCCTTAGAGTAATTATCATATATGCATCTAACCTGAACAGGTAGACTAGAAAAACATAGTGGTAAAAGAAACATCATAATTGAAAATTCCATGTCACTAATACTTTTATTTTCCACTATCGTCAGAGAAATAACGAGTTTCTGCTGGACAACCTTCCTGAGTGTCTGCAGAAGCAAGAAGTGTTCAAAATGATGCTAGGCACCTACGAGGCACTCATGAGCTACCTGGTCAACTCGTGGACAGTAGAGACCACTGACCAAGGTCGCAAGGTTGCTCTTCTCTTCAGCAGCTACCTCCAACTCTTTGAACTTACCAAGGTACTGCTTGAATGACAACTCATCATAATGTGAGAAGATCTCGTCACACTTTATGCTGCTGTCACTAGACCAAATAGTCATGATTATCCTCTTAAAGGAAACATCTTGTTACAACCTATACCTTTGATCTAGATTTCATTCTCAGCACATTAAGCTAATTGACCTGTCTGAGAATATTTTTCAAGTATGTCACAACTTTGATATTACCAAGGTCTTCAATTAAATTCTTTAGAAAAAATGGAGCTATCCTTATTGTTATGTAATGACTGATATAAGTTACTGGAGCTTCTGAAGGGTAATTATTAATAATTTTTTCTTTTAATAAATTTAAATATTTATTTCTCTGAGTGTTTGTGTCATAATATTACTTTCATGCTAATGTATTACGAAAAAATATATATATTTATTGGCTGCTAATTAGGGATGGATGGGAATGACTTTTATTTAGGAACGGGACGAGATATTAGTTAAAATATTGGGATTCGGGATGGGAACGAGCTAGGCTAGGGCTGTCCGGAGTATACAGAGGAATGTCCTTCTGAGACTTACAGGCACCTACCGGACAGTTGCGATAGACAGACTGAGCATCGCCCTAGGTGTATGGCTGTTGGACCTTCTGGTTAAGAAGAGGGCAATTGGGTATTGGAAGAGAAAGAACAACTGGGAGAAAGTTAGGATGGGGGGAGTGTAAAGTGGTCAGGGTTTTAGGCCCTTAGTTTTCAACTTTCATTTATAAAATTATATTAGTTTTTCCTTTAGTTTATATATTAATACACTCAAGCTACTGAGAGTCCTAAACTGATAAATACCTTGTTCTTTTCCATTCATCTAGGCCTAATTTAATTACCTTTATTACTATCAAATGGTTAATTATAAGAAAGTGTGGGGTTTTATGGTAATTATAAGTTATGTAAATCATAACCAAAGTTGTAAGCAATATATGTTTCAAATTCCAATTCATTAACTTCATTTTCAGGCCTTTAAACTTATAATTTAATAGTTGTTCATTATTTAAAGTCTTTGT
>CABEEJ010000495.1:125825-169659 GCA_901482245.1 Timema douglasi | reverse complement strand
ATCTCACCAACCAACGGGAATAGATAAATTCCCATCCTTTTCCCGAAGGGATGATCAATGGGACTAGATAAATTCCCAACCTTTTCCCGAGATGGATCCCGTCCACCCACTGCTAAGTGATATTTCACTTGTTTGCACACAAGTTTGGACATTCACACTGCTTCAACTAATCTTGAATTTTTTGCATATCTGCCGTGCGTTATAATATGTATTCGACTCCATAGCTTATCTATCTACCATACTAAGTATGTTATTTCAAGTGTGATTTCCAGCATGGCCGAAAATATACCATTGAGCAAACTGTATATATCTACTAGCTAAAGTTTTAAAAAAAATTGGAGTGCATCTCAAACAAATTTTTCATAAAGCTCCCAAGTATCGAGTAGAGCTTTAGTTGAATAAATATATAATTTTAAAACTTAATTATGTTAGTAAAAAACAAAAATGTATTAATATTATTATAATTTTTTTAGCACCATGTCCTACTACCTATACATGTTATATGCTAATGGCTAGGGATGAGGAAGGTTGAGTTTTGATTAAGTGTTCCCACATTTGTGTAAAAAAATATAGTGGAAAACCATGTATGGGAAAAAAACTCAATACACCTGAATAGGACTGAACCACAATCTCCCTGTTATCGCAGTATAATCTTTTGTCAGAACAGCACCTTAAACCACGTGTCCAGCGAAGTGGGTTTTAATTGTTTAAAAAAATACACCTATTTAAAATAAAGTCAAATATGTTTCTAGCTTGTTTTTAAATAATTAAAAAATTAACCATAGTAAATTATAAATTAACTTTTAAATATACCCTAGGAGTAACAGAAACATTAATAATGATTCATTTCAACATTCCTAAGTACAGTTTTACAAAACAATTTGTGAAAATAGGTTTGGATATGCAGCTTTAGCAATATTTATATGTAAACAACCCCTACGCTCATCCCCCTTCAATCCTCTGACCGTCTGGAGTACAGCTGTTCACTTAGTGCTGACCTCCTACTAAAGAGAAAAGTTTAAGCATTAATGAATTTTAAGATTTACATATGTATATTGTATGAATGTTTTTACACAGCAAGTAGCCCATTTTGTACAACCTAGAACATAAATTTGAATTACTTACAAGTAACTAAAATCATTTAGCTATAGGTCCTCCTCCATTGTTAAACAGAATTAAGTAAGGTTTTCTTAACACCAATTAAATTTTGTCAATACGAAAAAAAGAATCATAAAAGGGCACAAGTTTCCTTATCTCATTTTGGACATTAAACTTTGTAAACTTTGAAAACGGATATTGGGTTAAGTTATCATAACTCCTATTAAAAAAACCTTCAGTTCAAGTTCACTTTATCTCTATCAGAAATTTAATTGGTGTTAAGATAACCTTATTTATTTCTAATGTTTAACAATGGGAGACCCCATGGCTAAATGATTTTAGTTACTTCTAAGTAATTCAAATTTATGTTCTAAGTTTAAGATAATTTTGTCAATTTAAGGCATGACTCCTTTTTCCCAAGCGCTCACAATTATCTATGTTTCCAATCCAGGCTAGCTCGAGTGGAGCAAAGAAATTGAAAGAAGAAGGTCGTGGCAAGAGGAAGCGAGACTTTAACACTACTGAAGGCAAAGTTCGTCCTACAGTATTCAAACCTCCACCCACTCTCCTTGATTTTGAGACTACCCTCAGAGTGCTACAGCTGCTTCTAAAGTAAGGGCTACATTTTTTATACTCTCTACCTCCTCCTTCATATCTCATAATTTTTTTCTTTCCTTCAATCATCCAATATTTGAATACTTCTTCTTCCTAAGCTCCTCTTTTCCTCTACCTTTCCTTCTGTGGTGTCATGAAGAAGACTGTACCTGTTAAGGGCGTGTTTGATCCCATTTGCTTTGTATGAAAGAATCACATCCAAAATGTTTCTCTTCTCACCCACTCTTCTGAGAACTTCTACATTTGTCACCCTGTCTGTCCACCTGATCTTCTCAAGTCTTCTCCAGCACCACATTTCAAAGCTCTCCAAGTATTCTTTTCCATTTTCCTGAGAGTTCAAGTTTCTGCTCCATACAGTGCGATGTTCCAAATGTAGAATTTCATCAGTTCCAAACTCAGCTTTCTGGTCAGCACTAACCTCTTGTTGAAAGCTTCCTTGGTCATGGCGATCCTTGACCTAATTTCCTTGGTGCAGTAGGCTCCTTTGTTCGCAGACTTACATGTACTTGTACTTGAGCTGCTCAATGTTTTTCAGCTCCTGGTTTTCAATCTTGATTTTCAGCAGCTCTCTATTTTTTGAAATACCCATCACTTTTGACTTCTAAATTTGATCTCCCTGCCATATCTTCTCCTTTTTCAACTGCAGGGAGAAGTTGGGAATTTAATGCACAAAAAAATTGTTTATATTCAAAAATGTATGTAGGTTGGATTGAGAATAACTACCTACCTTTGTAATATTGTAAAGAAAAACCAAGTGATCGTCATTGGTGATTGGCAAGATCAACAGCAAATTATCGGTGTAAGTGCTCTTTGACCCAACCCTAGTTTTTCCATTAAATTAACTTATAGTTAGGGACATGCGAATTTCGCATTTGCGAAAAAAAAAATTTTTACACGAATTATAACCGTTCTCACACAAATAACATGAATTTAAACTTTTTTTTTCTAAATAAACACAATTTCTTTGTAATCTGGCAAATATCACATCATGAAATATAATTTTCATCGCAGTAACACTAGTGATAGCACTATAGGTCGTTTATACAAATAGTATCCGTTTTTACTTATTTATAATTATGAAATGGATCACAGGAAAAATGAGTGTTTTCTAAGCATTTTTTTTATCTGAGGTTATCATTAAAAATCACGATTTATACTTTTACACATTACGATACTTAAATTTTTATAAATAGATTCTTTATTTACAGCCTTTAAAAGATTTCATGCTAAGTCTATATATATATATATATATATATATATAGAGAGAGAGAGAGAGAGAGAGAGAGAGAGAGAGAGACCTTGATACAGGCGGTCATGTTTGGCAAAATTATATCTTCTTTATTTTTATTCCCTTCTCCATTTTTGTTAATAGTTTAGTCTTTTATGACGACATGTTTCGGTGTTATTATTTGGTCCAAGCTTAAGTTTATAATCGATTATTCCGATATTGCTATTGTAAGCCTGGAGGGTAATAATATTGATATATCGAGTTTGATGTCACTAAGCGTAAAATGTTTTGTGTGTATTTATATTTGATTCTTCTCTGAATATGTTAATAAATAGTTAAATACACAATAGAACACAAAATTTAGACATTTTTATCCTAGTTTTTTTTTAACAAATACTAATTCGATTCGTATTTACATAAATAATATCGCTTTCATCTTATAATATCATCGCTCTTTGAGAAAAATAACACCACTTTTCCCCTAAAATTAACCCCGCCTTTTGCATGTCTCTACGTATTGGTATTGTTGTAATATTTAAAATAAATTAAATGTTTGACATCCTTGATCAATATGATGGGCATAAGAGCTTATCAACCCAGCCCTAATCATATTTGGATTCAATATTTGAGTATTGAATTAAGGTTTGTATTTGATACATATAGAGAGACAGTCTAATTTGTTCTTTTTATGCATTCTCTCTATAGGATGTACCTATTGGTTTTGATTGTTTAATCATGATTCTCTCTTCACAGTGACTCTGTTAGTTGGTCCACAACAGAAGCAGCCAAACAGCTGAAAGGGAAGAGGGATTTCCGTCGTTACATCATGCGAGTGGTTCTCAGTCTCATTCAGAAACATTCTTCCCTAAAACAAACAGATTCGAGATCATCTTCTAATTTTGTTGAATTCCTACAATGTGGCAGGTACTTCCCCATATTGTAGAGTGTTTTATAAGCCTTAATAATTATAGATGGGAGCTTCAAATCCTCAAATACTTTAAATCCTTGAGGATATTTGTATATTTAAAAAAAATAATGTTTTAGAGCTTTAATAGTGCTTATTTATTATTTAGCCCCAACATAATTATGAAACAATTTAAACAGGCCTAAAACATTAATTTTACTAAATGTATGAATGTTATAATGAATGAATAATAACAAAAAATGTTTACATTTAGCTACCATTTCTATTTAATATAAAAGCATTAGAATTAATATAGTACAGTAGAGTCTCGAAAACTCAACACTTGATAATTCGACACACGCACGTCACACAGTTGTTGCCAGTCATCACAATCCAAGGTCTTCAACTGTATAACCTCTGCTTGTTTGAATCAATAAAATATTATATGTACAATACTATACTACATTTCTCTATATTACAAGTGTGTATAAACACCATTATATTAACATGTAATATATTGTACTGTATGTATATTACTGTTACGGTTGCTGTACCGTACAATACTACAGTACAATACAACTACCTATAATATTCGATACTGGACTGGGATTCATGGGAAAGGGCATCACCTGTTTTAAGACCTTGTTATCCCTTCCTGTGGCTTCAGGGGTAATTGGTTGATGTCACGACGACGATGTTGTGTTCTGACCTGTGTGGGTAGGGGTAGGAAAAAGGTAGGCGAGATTGTTCCGGCAACGTGAGTCGGAGTGGGAGGTAGGATAGAGTCGCGGCGGGAGGTACAGGATGACGGCGGAAGGAGAGGGAGTTCAGACAAAATTGCTTTTTACAAAACACGAGAATTTATTAGCTCTTTCAAACAGTGTACCCGGTTTGGGTAGCCACTCCTCGATTGGCCTCTGACTGAGGAACCACCGTACTAAATACCCTTCACTGCTGCCTGGCCTTGTCCAATACGAGAAAAGGGAACTTCTCATTGTTGCGGTAAAACGTGAGTGATAGAGGCCGCCAAGCGAGCCAATAGAAAGGGGAGTTCTCATTGGCGCTGTGTACAGTGGGGAAAGCATTATGGACTGTGGAGTGGTCCAGGGAGAAGGGGGGGAGTGCCGCGGCCTGTGCAAGTGCGGAGGAAAGATACAAGTGCCGATTGAACATTGAGGCACAATAACCTCTTTTACAGGAAAAAACCTTTAAATTCCATAAACAATTTCAAGAATGAGATCCTGACTTCACTGAAAGCATAAGATGGTTGGACCTGTGGAAGAAGCGATATGAGATAAGGGAAATTAACAAACTAACATTTGTGGTGAAAAATTTTTGTGTGATATCAAGATTGTTACTAAATTTAAGAAAATTTTTCACGATTTTATAGAGAAGGAGAGGCTTTCCGGAGACCAGATTTATAACTGTGATGAAAGTGGTTTAAATTTTTGAATGCTTCCTAAGAGAACTTTGGCATCAAAGGTTGAAAAACCTGCTCCTAGCTATATAAAAAAAAAGAACGGATAGAGACAATATTAGCGTGCAGTAATATAACAATTGAACATAAGTTACAACTTACGCTTATAGGAAAATCAAAGAAACCACATCCATTTAAAAACATTAAAAAGTGTAATAGTGGAAGTTTTGATTTTCCTGATTGGTACAAGAATGAGCGGAGTGCATGGATGAGTGAAGAAATTTTTAAGGAGTGGTTTTTTCAACAGTTTGTTCCTGTTCTTGAAAACATTTTAAAATCTAAAAATCTGCCAGGCAAAGCACTTCTCTTGCTAGACAACACGACAACACACACTGATACTGAAACACTCCAAGATGGAGGTATTAAAGCCATGTTTCTTCCTCCTAATATCACGGCTTTATGCCAACCCATGAACCAAGGTGTTTAGCGTCTTAGAAGAAACGATACCGATGCAAATTCCTATCGTCTCTAATTTTAGCAATAGATGAGTGTCATAATATGATCCAAAAATTAAAAAAGATTGATTTGTTTGATGTTGTGGGATAGATTTCTAAATCTTGGAATGAGCTGAAGCCTACAACCCCTGTTAGTTTGTGGAGGAAACTTCTTGATCACACGGGAAACGAGTTTTATGACAGGAAAGAACAGGAGGAAATAGACATTCATCTTCTGAAAATCTAATGCAGAAAATTCCTGGATGTGAAGGATTCAACTAAGGTGAAGTTGGAGAGTGGTTGGTGCAACATGAAACAAGTGACCTTATCGACGACAACGATATAGTGGCAGTGGTAAATGAAAAAGAAAAACAGAAAATGAATAAGAGGATGAAGTCAAAGATGACACAAAAATTAAAAAGATGTGTCATAGTGAAGGAGTAAAGGCTTTTGAGGGAGCCCTTTATTATTTGGAACAGCAAGGTGCATCAGCAATGGATATTTTATTCCTATACAACTTATGTGATGGCGCAGCTAGATACAGAAATCAGTGTGAAAAACAACTGAAACTAAAGTTTTTTTCTCAAAACAGAACTGAGTTGTAGAAATTCTGTACATATAAGTAAGTTTAAGTGTTTATATTTTTCATTTATGTTAGTTTTGTAGTATACGTATACTATATAGCACGTACTGTATGTACATTTTTATTCTTACTACAGTATGTATGTGTGTGTAAATTGGTACTAATTAAATAATGTAACACAGTTTAGGGTGTCCAGTTTTAACGTGTTGAGTTATAGACTGTACATAAACTGTATTTAGAAACTGGGCAAGTAAGTTTAATGCTTTATCTATTTTATGCAAGTTGATTCGTAAAACTTGATATTTCAATAACTCAACACCATTTCAGTCCACATTAGGTTGAGTTTCCGAGACTCTCCTGTAAAATAAACCACTTATTTTTACCATAGTTTCTAGGTTTTATATTCTAGCTTTGGAACATTTGTATATAAAATGAAGATTCAGATTCAAGTCTTATTCGTAAAATCTTGTATCTCTAAAATCATAAACATTGTGAATTGTGTTCCATTTTTCTTTATATTAGCTATAATTTGTTTGTTCCTATCTCTTCTCTATTTAATCGCAAAGATTATACTAACTTTTAGTATGTCATTATTTTCCATGTTTGGCAGGATTCTTTATGAGCAGTGTGTGAGCAAGATTCAACAAATAGCAGACTATGACCTAATTTCAACGGCGATCGCTCTCGAGTGCTTCTATGAGCTGCTCAAAATCTTGCTTTCACGTTACCAGACCAATGTCACCAAGTACCTAGCAGACATAGGTTAGATTAATTGAAACATATTCTAGTTTAAATAATAAAAAGTAGGATGTCAAACTTGACTCCTTTCAATACCTACTAGTATTGATAAAATCACTCTTAGTAATGGTCCGATATCTTATCTCAGTTGGTATCGTGTCTGCCTACTGATCTAAGGGTATTGGGTTTGATTCACAGCATGGCCGAAAATTTATCATTGATGAAAATATGGGTCTACCCTTTCACAGTGATAAATTGATGGTCGGGGACTGGATTTTGTGCCTGTCCTAGTCTTAATTTAGATTATAAGGCATATGACAGGCCTATCCAGCCGGTAGTAAAAAAAATATGACGAATAAAAAACTGGCCCAGGTCACAGGCTGGAAACATTAATTGATGTAAAGTAAAAATCTTATTAATGCAATTTTATATACGTCTTAGCTTTCAAATTCCTGTAAATGATGAGTCTGGCAATGGCATTTAAAAAAAATTGTGGAATTATTTTATTGTGTTATTTTTTTGCGGTTTTATTTTAATATTGGTAAATTGTAAATATAGTCCACATTACCTTTGTGTTCTACTGATCTTGAACAGACCATTCTTTATCTCACCATATTGTATCTTATTGTATTAGCTATTAATAATAATTTAACTTACTACTGTCCTAAAGAATTGGGAGTGGGCAGGATCTCGAATATTTGGGAAAAGTTCATGAATCTATCCATTTATAAAGTCGGAAGGGATTGGTTATTTCTCGCAAAGTTTCAGGTGTGAAACAAAGCAGTTACTGTTAATTCATCACTGTTAATCTCTTTTGTAAACAGTCTTCTTCTTTGTTCTGGAGCAAGCTTGTAATGAGGCAATCACATTTTGAATTGTGTGATACTGTGATTCATTGTGCATTGTCTCTCAACAGTTATTTGCTAGATTTGCAAGCGAAAGAGCTTGAAAACGGTATAAATTCTACTCAACATATTTTGGTGTGTTGAAATGAGAGGAGAGGAAGTAACATGCCAAAATCATCCATTTATTATCAGTATGGAGCTCCAGACAGGAAGAAGAGATTATAGTGATGTCAAACAAATAATATTTAAAGGTCATCAAACATATATTTAGTCTAAAATTATTTTAAAGCGTCATTTTTATAATTTTTCGTTCACATCCTAATACTTTTTTCTCATTTTTTGTCCTGCAGTAAAATATTGTTCCTGCCCATTCCTAAAAAAAAATACTTTTTTCCCTTGGTTGAAATTTTTTTTTTATGTCTACCTTATTTCTTCGGTTCCAAGACGCACATTTTTTCCCCCCTTTGAACATCTCTAAAAACGAGGTGCGTCTTAGAATCACAGTTTTTTTTCCTCGACCATTGCTCTTGATGGCTCAAAAGACAATATACTAAGGAATAGTTAAGATAAAGATGGCTCAGAAGAATCAGGCTGATAATACTGATTCAAAAGGGAGTGAGAATAACATAACTATTTAAAAAAAAAATTCCAATGATGTAAGTAAAGTTAATTCTATAATAACAATATTTCTTATAAATAGAGTTTTTTAGATTTTTAATTTTATATATTTTCTTACAATCAAAGCTTTTTTCTGTAGATGGTGCTGAAAAATTAAGGTGTGTCTTACAATCTATGGCGTCTTAGAATCAAAGAAATGAGGTAGTTGGTTTGATGTTTTTTTACTCAACATATCTTTTTAAGCTGACAAGCATTATTAGATTGGTTGTAGACCAATGCGCTATAAAAGTCAAATATATAGAGATGTGCAAATACATGTGAGTTTAAGTCGGTTCTAATGGTTGTTCGAACTTGACTTTAAAAATTTGGGTATTCAAAAAATTTTAGTTTAATTCATTTGAATCAATTTTAATAATGTCCTAGTAAACAATCTGCCAATTTTTATTTTTATCCGATTAAAAACAAACTATAACTCATACATATATACTAACTGCGTTAATAGCCAAATTTGTATTATAACATTTTTAACAAAAGTGTATTATTATAAAAGATATATATATATATATGTTTTTATAGTTTATGAATGTATCTACTACAGCAATTTATCCTGAAATATTTTTAATACGAATAATGGCTCAATATTGCTCATAAAACTCAATGATTTAATTTAAACTAGATTCAAACTCTACTTGAAACATTTTTATCCCTTCCCTTCTTGCCAATAAAAAAATTATATATTAATATCTAAAATACACATTTATTTTCAATTAATTGTGGTAAAGTGTTATTTTAAAATTATTTTTATACATCAAATCTAAAACTTGACTCACATATTATAAAAAAAAATACAAAATATTATAAATTCACAACCAATGTCCTTTCCCTGTGTTTGTTTTTTTGTTTCCTCTACATGTTCTTATCTAAGTGTTCTATATTTTTCTTTGCCAATTTCCTTTCTTTGCCCTTTTGTGTTTTTTGGTTTCCTCTCTTAGGAAGTTGTGCTGCATGTTTTACACTCCCTCCTAATGAGTTCCTATAGAACGAAATCTCAATGGGGGGATTGGGCAGTAATTATTGAATTTCTTTAAGAGACATTCATCACCTCTTTGTCCAGTGGCAGCAATGTAAAGTGTGAACTGTGTTCTTCTTTTCATTGTAAAAGCCATATTGTGTTTATTCCCTTTTATGTGTTTCTATCCACCCATCCTGTACCTTCTTCCAAATACATATTATATAAAACATAATTTAACAGCTTAGAGAATATTCACCCAACCTAAAATGGTAGTAAAATTTTTGTTCAAATTTCGATCTGGCTTTGGGAATATTTAATGTATTCATTTCATCTTAACTTGAAATAAAAATAATTAAACTTTATTCACTTCTATTGTATAGTGAAAAATATGCATTTAAACTAAATATTATAAAAACAAAAATTAAATGACTGAAAATAGTTTTGTTTTGTTTAGGAATTTAGTAATGTGTATAAAATTAATATTTTGATAAAAGTTTGGAAATATGATAATTGATTTCTTCATTTTCATACAATATTTATTACTTTTCAAGAGAAAGTCACAGTAAATGTACATCTTGAGAGAAATGAGCTAGCTTCAATTTTCTTTCTAACCCTATTGTTTAAATATTCAAATCACAGTAAATATAGACCTTGAGCAACATGAGCTAACTTCAAACTTCTTTCTTTTCTTATCGTTTGCATATTTAAGTTACAGTAAAACTGTTTAAAGCCAGAGGAGATAGTAGCACCTGAGACCGCATTCATATTGAACCCTGTATCACTATTAACATGTGTGTTTTGGCTTTAAAAAAATACTAAAATTTGATCCTACATTCTAAGCTAAGTGACTCAAAGGTATTTTGTGGTCATCTGAAAGTTTCTGAAACACATTGCTTTAATAACCTGCGGTAACTTGATTTTTAAAGGTGTTAATGCTCTTGGTGGTGTCAACGGACAGTTAAAGCGTTTGATAGAGGACTACAAGAAGCTCCTGGAATATTCCGTTGAGTCCGAGGAGGACCATATGGATGGGGAGTTTGAGCCAACTATCAGGAAGATCACCCAGATTGTCGTCTCCACCCTGGCTTTGCTGCCCCTCCACCTTTCAGATGGTCATTTGGAACCAGTTAGTATCTCAATAATATTCAGCCTCTTGGAAAATAGCTTGGAAAGGCTGGTGAATTTTCTTGTTTAGAATAAAATAAAACAGAAGAACTGATCCACAACAGTGTCCACAAGGTTTAAAGTATTTCTCTAATAGACTGAATTGCTGGTGACATCACGGTCAGGATTTGAATCCCTGTTGGGTGTACTGAAGGGGCTTTACCTAAATGGTTTCTTACTATATGCAAATGCAGGTACATTTATTCTAAACACTACCTCATTCATCCCTATCTGAAAAGTGTAAATATGTTAATTGCCCGGGTAAGTTGTAAGGCATGGTGTACAGGAGGGAAAAAAATGGTTAATTTTGCTAAATATTTTGTTATTTCAAAAAGCTATTTTTGTTTAGTTATTAATTCACCAAATTCTTATCACTAATGTTGAAACGACTAGATTAGTTCAGAACGTAGCCATTGACAAATCATAACTAAAGGAAGAAAAATATCAGACCATTTACTTAGTTACATAATTCAGTAAGGATGTGCGAAGGCCACTTTTTAAATGTGAAGCGAAGTCGGAGCGAAACTTGAGAAAAAAATTCGAACTCGAAGCTAATTAGGATTTTTGTTGTCACTTAACGCCACTTTTAATTTTTTAATTAATTATTTTTCTAGGCCTTGTCAGTAACAAGGGCCAGGAAAATGTCTTTATTGGTTACCTAAAGACAATAATAATAACCAATGCACCCAGGCTTACTGATAAGCTTAGTAACTTATCAATTAAGTTTTTATTCTGGAAATTGAAAAATGACACCTGGATACGAGAATCGAACTCTGGATATTTGGCTCGATTTGGGTTCGATTCCCATGTCCAGGTGACATTTTCCAATTTTCAGAATATGATATCTAGATGGCGTAATCCTCAGTAAAAACATAAATAATAACTTTGGCTATTTGATTCTTAATTAAGTTTTAATTTTCACTTACATCGTGGAGCTTATAATATTATTTTGCAAACTTAACATACGCATGTCTTTTTATCTGCATATCTCTGATAATAATTATAAATTAAATTTCCTTTTCGTTTCCTCCTTTCTGTATCAGCAATTTTGAATAATAAAGAAAATGTGAAGAAGCTATGAAAAACTTCTGTGTCAAAATGCACTTGTAAATTTTTAACAAATAATTCCAAAGAGATAGAATATTAAGGACCAAACAATAGATGCAAGCTGCAATGAAAGCACAACTAAAGCGCTTTCTCTGCTTCATACCAATGACCATTTATACGAATTTTCATTTTTTACAAAATGTTGTTGACGATTGTGAATATATTATATTATCATTTACTTACCAGTTTTTGATCCATGCTTCCGTTGTGTTAGTTAAATTACTAGTCAATGTTAAAATTCTGTTTAGTAACTGTTTTAAAATGATCAAATATTGAAAAATGTAATATTTTGTAAGATAAAATTTAATTGTTTGATAATTTATCGAAGTTTTATACTTCCTTCGATATTTTTCGAATATGTGAAGGTTATTGTAGATGTTGAAGTTGAAACCGAAGAAGATTTGACCTTCGACTTCGACTTTTCGAAGCTTCGCACACCATTATAATTCAGTTTGCTTAGATTAGAGATGGAACCTACAAATCTTCAAGGAAATTCTGTAATCAAGAATTCGATAAAATATTAGAGTTGAGTTTCATCATTGGAATTATTTTTGTTGCTCTAAACATAATTTATGTTTTTTTCCTCTAAAAACTATTATTTCGTTTATCATTTCAAGGATAAAAAAATATTTTAGCAAAAAAAATTCAGCGTGATTACTAGCTAATTTTTATTAATATAATATAACATATTTATTAAACTTGACTGAATGTAAAAAACTGAGTTCCCACACCCCTAATCATAACATATATCTAGTTAAGTGTTACTTTTATACATATATGTTGGACTAAATCACAATAATTAACCCATTAGAATAGACGTACAGAACTGTTCCGTTTACTTCAAAGACTACATGTTTCTTTTCTTACGCAAGCTCTAAAATGTACAATTTCATACCAGTTTATTTTATACCTTGGTCTGACATCAATGTCGGCCGTGAAATTCTCATTTTATTATGATCTTGTTTATTGTTTGGTTTGTTTATAGTTAAGTTATCTTTGGATTCAATCTAAACAAACGTGGACAAAAATTGCAGGAAAAGTGCTTTTCTAACAAAAGAAATTGAAGATTTATTAGATCTATTAGTACTAATTAGAGATTCAGAAATTGAAATAAGTAAAGAAAGTGATACAGATAGTGTTGTAGACATTGTCACATAATTATAATGATTCAAGCAGCAAAGAAGATGGAATAGAGTTAGCTCAAGGGGATTGTATTACAAGCTTATCATACAATAATGAACTATTAAAGATGTTTTGTGTCAGTATAAGACATTTTAAAAAGTATTTAATTAAATTCAAAACGAAATAATAGATTCAAATAAAAGTGAAAGCCAGAAAACATTTATTTTGAAACACTGCAAAAAAAACTATTTTTACGTGCATTTAATTCCTGCCACTATGTATATTTATGTGAGAAAATATTGCAACCTTAATGGGTTAAGAAGTATAATAGCTCTAAAACAAATTCTGATTCAAAATTTGAAGAAGAAAAAAAAAATCTTGGATTCAAGAGTTTCTCAGATCCTCATTGAGTCCAAGATCCAATTTCAAATGTTATTCTTTCTAATAATTGATAACAGTTTACTATATTAATAGTTTTATTTTATCAAAATAATCCTATCCATCAAAAGTGACATCTGCAGACCCCATGACTATTTTTAAAATACAGTAATTCCTGCTATAACGTTAATATTCTGTGACCTTTTTGTTTACATAATTTTGGTTGTGACTGGCTACAATGTTGTTTTTCATCTGATTGAATCGCGCACCAAGATTGAATTGTGCACTAACCATCTGATTCTCATTTGTGTGATGTGTTATGAGTCTTGCAAGACACATCAGGCAATCTTCCTCCTTCCCCTTGCCCCCCGAAACCACCTGTTTTGTGCCTTTGCGATACAATGAATCATACAGGCCACATCACAGCCCAGCCTTCTTAAGCCGCCTTCCCTTTACCCAAAATTGCTAAGCATGGAGCTGTAAACATCATAGCCTTCTGTTGAGTTCAAGTGCGCGGAGGTTTTGTGTTCATATTATTTTTAATTCTTTTATAGTATTTGTCTTTTCGGATTAGCATTTAAAAGGTTGTGTAATTCATCTACAACTCCAGTTACAAGGAAAATAAAACAATCTATTAACATAGCTGTGAATATGGACATTATAAAGTGTCTCGAATCCAGTCAGTGTGGTGTAGACAGTCCTGCTTCTTTGGGCATACCTGCAACTACTGTTCGCATTATTGGTTCAAATACCATCAAAATTAAGTTCAGTATGAAACATTTTTTGGGACTCAGTGTGACAAAGATGAAGTATACAAGAAATGAGCACATTGAAATGATGGAGAAAATTTGTGTGTTGTGGATTGAGTCACAATCTACTGTATGTGGGGGGACTTTGAACCTAACCCCTAGATTTTGCATTGATTCTTAATGGGAAAGCAGAACTTAAGTTTTTTTTACCAGGAACATAACACAACATTATAGCAGAATTTACCGTACTTAACTTGTATAAAAGTAGTTTTAGTAATTGTGAGAGACTGTCCTTCATACCATGTTCATACTGTTGTAAATGAGCTTGAGGAATGGAAAGCTGGGGAGTTAGTTAAGAGTGAGGTTGGAAATCTGTCTTGAATTGTTTGTGTGTTGATGACATAGCAGCCATTTTTCCATAACTCTTTATAAAATGTGTGAAAATATATATAACATCTTTTATAATTTTATGAGTTCTCTCTTTTCTATCTTGCTTAAATAGGTTTATGTTTGGTGTAAAACCTATGCTGAGAAGAAGCACATGTTAAACGAAGTGGCTGCAAAAAGCTTTGTGTCCCTCTTGCTCCAACTTAATCGCCGGTGCAAGGCAAGAGGACAACTTATTGAGAGCATGGCCAAACTACTTTGCAGAGATATTGGACAGCTGGACCCAGTAAGTAGGACATAACAAGGCACTTCCCTGGACAGGGGACAGGAAACCATCCTCAATGTAGAGTTTTCTACACCATTTGTACTTTTTAAGAGCTTTCACTAGGCATTTGTTTAAGCATAGGAGCTTCATTTTTGCATTTAATTTGATTAAAGAGTAGAGTTTGGTCAAATCCATCATTTTACTAATCCGAATCTCCAAGTAGAAGTGTGAAAGGGCAAGAATAAATTAATAAATAAGTTTGTTTGGATATCTAGACCTAACCTAATTATCCTTTCATGTTGACTTGTTATCCGTCTTTACTGGGGCTTCGCGTGGAGTGGTTTGTTCTAGTCGAAGTGTAGTTTCCGTGCGACTAGGAGTCGATCCCGTGGGTCGAGTGGATGGGGGTAAGGAAGGGAGATGGGGGAGAAAACATAGGCGGGTTCGGGGGTGGTAAAGGGGTGTAAGTGATAGCCCTCAGGACTAAAAGGGGAAAGTGGAGTAGGTGGGGGTCGGATGGTCGGTGTGGGGGAAAATCGAGGGGAGGAATGGTCGACGCTCGGAGTTCCTGAAGCGGAGTGTTTGCGTTCGTAGGTCTGGTGGCTGCAATAATAGACGGGTCCGTGTGTGGAGTACTGTTTGGTGGTCGTTGCCTTCTTTAGTGTCTTAAGTCGTTGGGCCTTGCCGGCGCGGCGGGTGTATCCCATCCCGTGGGGGTCACCGTCTGAAAGGACGAACAGGTTGGGAGGGGGGAAGGACAGAGTCCCGGCGACACGAGGTCGCGGTGGGAGGTAAGGAGTAGGAACAGTCCCGGCGACACGAAGTCGCGGTGGGAGGTAAGGAGTAGGAACAGTCCCGGCGACACGAAGTCGCGGTGGGAGGTAAGGAGTAGGAACAGTCCCGGCGACACGAAGTCGCGGTGGGAGGTAAGGAGTAGGAACAGTCCCGGCGACACGAAGTTGCGGTGGGAGGTAAGGAGTAGTCGGGAAGGATAGGTGACGTCGATAAAAAAGGCTCTTTTCAAAAATAGTGACGATTTATTAGGCTCTTTGTGAAACGGCGGTGTCCCAGGGTGGGTCACCACTGAACTTGAATCAAGATTTCATCGGCTTATATACCCTCCGTTGCTGCCTGGCCTTGTCCAATCAGAGAAGAGGGAGCTTCCCATTGGCTCGGGAAAACGAAAGTGATATTGCCCGCCAAGCGAGCCAATAGGAAGAAGGGAGTTGATTACAGAGGTAAGAGCGTCACGGACGGCTCGGAAAACATGGACCGCGAAGGGTCCAGGCAGTAGGGAGGGGTTAGAGCGGCCGGCTCAGATAACATGGATCGAGCAGTCCAGGCAGTAGGGAGGGGTTATAGCGGCCGGTGCGAGTGCGGAGGAAAGATACAAGGCTGCCTGAGCAAGAGGTACAACAGACTTCCTTCACTATCACTTTACATTAATGTTCATTGTTTCTACACTGTCTTATTATACAGTTCCAAGCTATTGGGCAATAATTCATTTAATAAATATTGGAAATAACCTTCAGGGTGTTTAACGGCCCATAATTATCTAATTACTTGTTTGTGGGTGGGTATGAATGGAGGGACTGGAGGCTCTTTGTGTTGTCAGAGGTAAGTGGCAAGAATTTGAGTTAATTTTATATAATATCTTTAATGATGATTAGGACTAGGAACAATTAGTTGCTACTACCCAATCTCTTGACATACAATTTTCAAGCATGAAATAGTTTTTTTAAGTTTCATTACATGGAGTGAATGTCAAAAAGTATAGGGTGT
The DNA here is from genome assembly GCA_901482245.1 of Timema douglasi. NCBI lineage: Eukaryota > Metazoa > Arthropoda > Insecta > Phasmatodea > Timematidae > Timema > Timema douglasi. The sequence goes on along the minus strand of CABEEJ010000495.1, from coordinate 153,153 downwards.
GCATAAAATCTAACAGTATGTTTTCAGGAATAGAGAAAAAGGTGGTTTCCCAAAAAAAATTTAGTTGAAACTTCAATAATTTTTTAATCTAAAATCCTTTTAATAGAATAAAACACATTTATAATCTTAGTGGGCTATTTTTAATATTTCTTAAACATTGTTTTAGGACGTTTCACTGACCAAAGTGGTGGAATACAAAATAGTGTCTCAGAAGCTTCGTATGCCCTTATTCTCACTATTGTGCAGCGCTATCAACACCAACTTGAACGAAATCTTCTGGATGGTTAATTGGCTCCGGTCTGAGCATACCTCTCAAGTCAAGTCTGGTGTCACCATCATTGACAATACAGGTTGGTTCCATAATTTATTTTCAAGGGTGGGCAGGATTCAAAAATTTTGTCAATTTTTCTTAAGAAATAACTTCTCGAACGTAAGACTATTATTTAATTATGGAAATTCTTTGGATGTGGATGCTATTTTGGGCATCCGCACAGTGCTCAATAGATTGGGAGCTCTCTCTAGTGTGTAACCCAACAAACAGTTGTCAGAGTCTACCTTTTGTTTTCAAGAGGAAAATAGTCCAACACCTTGGCACTGCCTTCACTTAGCAACTTAGGCTAATGTCTGGTACATAGGGCTAAAAAAAAATTAGCCTCTTATTGTCCAATTTAATGCCCATGTGGGATGTTAGGGTACAAAACCCCTAATGTGGTAAACCTTGAAGTTTGAAATCTTTGGGAAGTAATAAAGATTTTCCTTGTCTTGTCACATTGGGAATGCAACTGTTGAAGGTGGTTTTTCAGTCAATAAATCTTTACTGGTTGAAAATATGCATGAAAAAACAGTCACTGCACAGCTTCACATTCACGATGAGATACAAGAAGCAGGAGGGATTAAAAACATAAACATTAGCAAAAAGATGTTGGATTACGTAAGGGGTGCTCGGAAACGCTATCATGAATATTTGGAGATGAAGAAGCAGGAAAGAAGTGAATAAGACAAGAAGAAGGCAGAAAAGAGGAAATTAGATATGCAAGTTAAAGATTTAGAAGGAAAAATAAAAGAATTAATGATGGCAACTGAAGAGAAATGAGAATCAATAGAAGTGGAGTTGCAAGAACTGAAGAAGAAACAAGCTTCACTTTATTAAATATAGCATAGTATCTTATTGTATGACTTTTGATAATTTTAATAAAAGAAAATTGACTTGAGACATGAACAATATTAAAGCAGACATAGTTCCTCCTGTTGTGAGCTATTCAGTTCAGGATATGTACAGTTTAGGTAAAATAAGACTGTAATGATATCAAACATTTTAGTATGTTCTTAGTGGCCTGTTATTAAGTACGTATTTCTGTACATGATACCAAAGTGAATCAAGTTTGTTACAACTTTTTGATAGGGTTAGATATTTAATTATTTTTCCATCATTTTCCCTGAACTGATTGGAAAGACGTCGGCTTTCTTATTCTTCCATGAGAGGTGAGGCAAGGTCGGCTGTAGGGGAGGAGGAGGAGGCCGAAATAAATGTATTTGAATTAATATTTTCACATGTATAGTATCTTAAAGTTATAGTAGAAATTTTATGAGAAATTGGTCAGGGAACTTGTGAAAATAGTCAGGGAAAAGTCAGGGAGAATTTTTTTACAAATACTGTAGGAACATATAATCAAAGATGATAATTTACTTGATTTTATTCAAAAGTTAGATATTTTGTGGAGTTTCACGAATTAAAACTAAAGTTTGGCATCGCTAAAATTGTTTAATAGACTCTACATATGATCAATGGTTTGTTTAAAATCGATTTGAGTTTTCTCATCACCTATTACTTGACATTAGTGTATAGTATCGATTATTACAATACCAGTCAATATTATGGGTATCGAGCATTGAATCGGGCCACAACTAACACAACAACTTAACGATAGCCTAAAAAATAGCCTAAAAATCTTTGAAAATAACTAATTAACCTGTAATCTGTGCTATACCTTTAAAATCTGTGATAGTAGATAAAAGTTTTAAGAAAAAAAGGCAGGCAGGCCTGCACTATTGTATTATATTAAATAAAGATGTAACATATTACCTTTTGATTTAGGCCTAACCCAATCCTTAGTCTGCGATTTTAAGACAACCCCTAGATTTTGAAGCTACAAATTTGAGGGGGGAAAACTCATCTAAGGCTCAGATAGATACAGTATTATTATTATTATTATTATTATTATTACTACTACTGTAATGTTATTTTACATTTAACGACCTTGGTTGTCTTGGGGTAAATGCTCGCCTTACTTTCCGATTTTTGTGGGTTCAAACCTGACCAAGGCTGACAGAATTTTACCTGGGAATGAAAATCCTTAGCACAATGTTCTTCACAAGGAAAGTAAATCAATTGGTCCCATGTTGTTGCAGCATATAAAATATCCTTGGAAGATATATCAAATACCTTTCTTGCAACATGTATAGGTTCTTTCTCACTTGTTGATAGAAATTCATTGTAGAAATCAACAGGAAACTAGAGAACTTTTAGGGATCCCCAAGTGTATGTGCTTTCACCCAGATGGTGTGGGTTGGTGACACTAACCAGCCAGAAGGCCGAGTGTGCACACTGCTTTAGATGAATGGGAAACACATTAGGACCAACTTTCGGGTTGTAGACTCACTATTATTATTAAACTTACATTCAGTCAAGTGATCAACTAATAATTTGGACTCTGGTTCTTAGGTTTTTTCTTTAATTGTGTATAGGAATAAGGACGCATCATTATAGCTATTAAAAATTTTAGCTTTAAAATAAAACAAAAAAAATTAAATCTTGAAGCTGAATTTTTTTAATTTTCTTGAATATCCTTAATAATTCAAAGAACTTAAATATTTTAATAAGATATCACTAAAAAGCATTATAAAACAGATCATTGGGAGGAATTACGCAGCAAAGAGCAGGAGCTCTGCCTCTACTTGAGCCACACCATCCGAGAGCTGGCTATGGTGAGTGGAGTGTCCGTGCCGGTGGGCCCAGCTGTCGACACTGTTCTAAATACAGTAGCACATCTGTACAACCTCCTGAGCTCCGTCGTCAAGTACTTTATCATGAGGTCCTCCAAGGACAACCCTGTCTTCAAACTGGTCAAGTGAGTTAGAGTTTGTGCACTTTGGAATTAAAGAAGTGTGGTCTATGACCTGATTTATTCGGGCCTGTAAATCTTTATATATTTTCAAATAAATAATAGTAAAAAATGTAACCCCAATCCACATTCTTGAAAAACATATAATGCATAAACAGGCTTAGTCAAAATAAAGAAAAAAATTAACTAATAAGTGCTAATTTAATTAAGAAGAGTAAACATAAATATAGTATAGTTATATAATAGAAAATACAGAAAGTAACTAAATGTTAAATTACTGTTATGAGGCCTGGTTAAGTTCATCCTATAATTATAACTGGTTCTAAACCACCCATAAGAATTATTATTTTCACTTGAAAAATTGAAGATTGATTTTGTTTTTTAAGAATTGGAGTCTTGAATCTTAAATATCCTTAAGGATTCAAGGGCCCATCTCTATTTCTTTTTCATAGTAAGGAAAACTCTAAAACAATATATTTACATATATTTTTAAACTTTATGTGATGGGTTGTGTTCTACCAGGCTGGAGAGTGTGTTCTTTGTAACCAGCACAATAATGGCTCCAAGACTGAATGATTTAATTAGCCTTGTCACTGTAAGTAAGGAAGTAATCTTAAAATTAATTTTATACCTTAAGGCGAGTCATAGGGAAATTATACTTGCACAGCCACATTTTCATTATGTTCGCCGCGTGACAGTATTGAAATCAGATAAATCATAATTGTTGACATCCTTAAAAGATGATTTCTCTATAAAAAATAGGTATAGTTTAATTTTTCATTCCAACTTTATTTTAGTAAAATTAGTAATGGTTGAGTTAAGGTAGGGAAAAATTAATAAAAATACATTTGTTAGAACCTGTAGACACTTTGGATAAAGTTCACTACCTTTTTCTATATATATATCACCAACTTATTGTCTCAGAAAAATATCCTTAAGAAATGATAGATACTCTTATGTTTGAGTAAATGTGTTGATTATTTTATCTCCTTAGGAAAATAAAATCACGGATGATGAAGAGAATCCAACAAAAAAAAAGAAAGTGGATAATCCGCAATCAGTTCAAAACAAAATTCTCCGGGAGTCCAAACTGATCCCTAAAGTGACACTTGCTAGAGATCTGTATGAAAAAAGTGTAATAAAACTGTCTACAAAAACTAAGGTAAAATTCATATGGTTTTTAAATATGTTTTACTAAAATATCTAACATTATCTTTCTATTGAATTGAAATTTTTCATTAAACTTGTGTAAGCAAACCTACTATACTGAACAAAATAATCATCCAGATGAACAGGGTTTTTTTTTAGTATTATTACTACGTATCATAGTTATATTTGGAAAAAAGTACAGGAAAGGTGGATAAAAACATCTAAAAGGAAATGTACACAATATGGCTTTTACAGTGAAAAGAAGTTCATACTTTATATTGCTGCCACTGGTTAAAGACGTAATGGCCGCCTCTTGAAGAAAATTGATCATTACAGTTCACTTCCCTGACCTAGGTTTCATTCCATTGGAATTCATCAGGAGGGAGTATGAAATGCACAACGAAAATTTCTAAAATATATATAAAATTAAATAAACCAAATGATCAGCATTGGTGATGGCCTGATGAGCAAAATAGTTGGTCGGGCTAGCCTTAAAAGAAATGACAAAAGTTCACACTTTATATTGATTCTATTGATTGCAGAAAATTGTTATTTCAAGTTAAGGCCTTCAGCTTTGGATTAGAATATCTTGAACAATATAGGTTTCAAAGCGTCAATGATTCAAATATCCCATCTCTAAATACAATCTTTTGACATCCATTCTTCATTGGTTTAATTAACTGGCATCATAACATCTAGAAAAACTATGATGATGATCATTTATTTGTATTAAAACTCACCTTCCCCATATTCAACGTTAAATCCCTAAACTAAGTCAAGCTCGCCTTCAGCAAAATCAAATGAGGTATGGTTAGTTTCTTCCAAATTAGCCGCTATTCACTCCAATTTAATAGGAAATAATTTTAGTAACTGAGCATAAGCCCCCAATAAAGTGTAATTATAATTTGAAGATCATCTAAGCACTATAATTCCATAAAACTATTCTTACACACCATAAAACAAATAAAAAAAGTAAATGATTTTAGAATAATGTAAATTGATAAAAATTAAATAAAAGGAAAAATAAACTAATAAGTGTAAATTTATTGAATGCATACCACCTAGGGAAAGAGTCCAATTCACAAAGGTGACCTCTTTTTTCTTTTTTTAATTTTCTTTAGCGATAATAGTCACACACACACTTAAACACAAATTAAGTGATATTTCGGCATTGTTGCCTTTATCAAACAAAAAGAAAGGGCAAATAACCTTTATAAATACACTAAATTACTCCATTTGGAATTCGTAAAGAAACGTTCTTCATTAAATTTACACTTATTAGTTTATTTTTCCTTTTATTTGTTTTGTCATAATAATATATCAATTGTAATTTCTTCTAGTATACAACTTAATAGTATCATAAAAAGGCTGAGGAACACCAGTAAAACCTGCTTTATTTGAACCCTTATGAATTTGAGTGTAACCTAAAACTTTACTTTCTGAAAAAATTACTAATGGAATTATTGAAAAACATTGTGAACTTTTTGTGTTACTCTTGTTTTGTAGACCAAACTGAAGGTATTGTTGGAGTGCACCAAGAATAGAGACTTTAAGATCACAGCTGATCAGGTCAAGAATAAAACTTTTCAACCAGATGTAAGTACATTATGAACTTTATCTACATACACTCCCAGCCCTATTATAAGATTGTGATTGCCTGCCACTATCTCCTTTATTTTTAATAACACGAAAATGTGTGCATAAGTCTATACTATAAGCAATAACTTGGGATGTAATTAACATATTATGTTGCCATTTTTAGAAACAACTTATTATTTTAGGGATAACATTGACATTACTAGGAACTACATATTATAGTCCAAACAAATTATTTGATAAATATTTACAATTAGTTTTCAACTCCAACTCCCCTTTCCTGGTGGTATTCAAGAAAACAATCAATTCTGCAGGGGGCAAGTCATGCAATTACAAATTACAGGACATTCAATGTCTGAGCTGTGTCAGTAATCCGATGTTTCTGGCAAATCGAATACACCCATAAAAACCAATACGCCTATGTACGCCATAATTTCTTCCTCGGTAGTTTCATACCACTCTTGGTCCACTTTACCTATTTTTTGTTGCCTAAACTTGGAATATTAATATGTTTTTTTGGCAAAGTGTTGAAAAATGTTATTACCTAACACTAGTTTAATATAACATACAGGTGACCTGGCGGTCTAGGGGTAAGGTGTCAGACTTCTGTGCTGGCGGCCGGGGTTCATTCCTCGGTCCCGGCACAGATTTATCTGATTATCAAACCCTTCCTTCACCTCTGACAAGACATGTGGGGAATGCCAGGCTTCCACCGTGGTTCGGATTCCACGTTAAACTGTAGGTCCTCCATTTAATCTCACAATCACCCTACCATTACACATTAGCGTAAGTGCGTATAACCCGAACGGGTAGTAAGACGCGGTGCTAATAATAATATTAATAATATAACATATAGTTAATTGGAACATACAGGTAAGTCATGCAAAGGACCAGTATTACCCACATATTCATTTGGAACATCAAATTGTAGCCTGTCAGTAAATGTTAACAAAGGTGGTTGAAAATCCTTACAGCAGCAGCACAATCACTACCCCCATTTAAATTGTTTTCCAGATCACCATCACTTATATATCAAATAATTCAGGATCTTCATTATCATTAACACACATAATATCAATATCGTTATCGTCAGAACTATCAGATTCACGGTTAAATACCTCTTTATTGATTTACAAAACAATCATATCATCTTGTAAGGAGGCCATTCTAAAGCAAAACTAACAACACTAATAAAATAATAAATTTAATACAAGATAGACCTCTTTATTCAAAAATAACAACTAACTATAAAATAGTTAGCAAATAACCCAACAGATGGCTTAGAGAGTGCCGAAATACAGCGAGTGCTTTCAAGTGCTTGGGCTAGGTAAGGGTTAAGGCTGTATAAAATCCATACTTATAAGAGATTTATATCTACACTGAGCTCTGGCTGGGTGTAATGAACATAGATTTCCCTAAATGGTTTCCCCATCTTTCTTTCCATAATGTGAGCATTTGTTATACATTTTGCCTTCCTCATACCTACCCAATTAGTGTAGTTAAATTAAAAAAGCTTTAATGGTTAGTAAGGCACGTTGTACAAAAAAAGTCAGATAAATTAGGGGTGTAATCTGTACCCAAGATCATTTACACAACTTTTTATTTTAATTCTGTTTCTTAGTTATTATTTTCTTACCTGAATTGGTGGGCACACAGATTAAATGTTAAACTTATCTAATATGGTTTGTCTATGTCAAGAAAGTCGGGGTTCGAATTTTGGTTGGGTGTGTTGAGGGCTACAAGGTAGATTCCTTGACTCTTTCGCCTTACATGCAAGCATGGGTACATTTCTTCTAATTTATACCATCCTCATCCCTATCCTATAAGAATAAACAAAATGTGTATAGCTCGGACAGAAATTATGGTTGAGGGGGTGTGGGGGGGAAGTGAATTTAGTAGTAGTTTAAAATCTTACCAGTGCAATTTTAGTAATATAACATGTTTTTGTTTTAGACTTCTATTTCAGAAGGAGAGTGATCTAACTGCCATCTCATCATAAAATTCTCCACCTGTCCTCATTAAATTACTAACATTGTGACTCTTAACATAGTGAGCCATTGAACGCTCATAACTTAATAGACGTCTGTTACATGTTAAATGGCAATAAGAAAGTCATATCACACACAAAATTGTGTGTAACAAACTGGATTGGTTTGAAATAGCTGAACTGAATGTAAATTTTCATCTAACAAAATTGTAAACAATTCTAAGTTATTAGACATTGAAAGTGATTCCAGATTATTTTGTCATTGCTTTGCTATTTTTATAATACATTAAATGTTTTATTTGTTATAAGAAATTTGAAAGTTTCACATGATCCAAAAATGTCATGAAAGCATAAAAATATAATATTTGGTTATTTTCTTGTTGCTTTATATATAAACAAAAAACTTACTTAAACATACTAAGATAATAACTAAAGTGGTTTTAAACCAAACCTGCTTCCTTAATTGTTCACAAAGAAAATCTTTCTACCTTAGAGGTTTTGTTTGCATTCTGGTTTTTCATGTGATTTAAGTTCAAGATTAAAAGTTCACATTTTTCACAATTTCTTGTAATACTTTTCATTGGGAACTAACCTAAGGTTAAGTGATGACCAATATTTTTTTATTTTAAAATGTTTTGTTAACACTTTCGACTACTTAAAAGTGCTCATAAAGTTAATGTCTTATCTTCTGGATAGCAAACATTATACATCCACATTAATGTTATTTTACAAAAATATGCCATATCATGTTCAATGTGATAATCTATAATTAGACTTGAGTGATATTTTTCTTGCTTTGAAAACTATGGGTGAGTATTGGTATAATGATAATGACTCCTATTAGTTTTACTTTCAAAGAGTCCAAGACTAAATAGATTCCCGCAATTTTATTTTCACCGGATATTTTCATTAATAAATACAACATAAAAAAAATATATATATCAGGTAACTTAAATAAACCTGTATGTTAAAAATTACAACAAAATAAACATTCTGCACTTAATCATTTTTATAAAAACTTCATAAATCTTATAATAACTACTGTGCAATTAAAATAAGTAAAATTTGTAATAAATAAAATGATGGAATATTAAGAAAATGGTAGAACATAAATAAAAGTAAAAGCACTAACACACATTTACACACACGTCTTCCTCAGGAAGTAGTAATAATTAGACTTCCTGAGGAAGATGCTATAATAGCATCAAAGTATTGAAGTATGTGTTAGGGTTTTTACTTTTGTTTGTGCTCTACCATGTTCCTAATATTCTATCATTTTATTAATACAAATTGTTTTTGCTCAATGCACTTCATACATAATAAGTTTAATTTGTATTCATGGTAAAATTCTCTAGCGGGAAATAATTGCTGAAAATTTGAATTAATGAACAAGTTTGAGAGTAAATTTATCTTTAAACAACTCCTTTAGATGCACATAAATAACCTTCTTACACAGCATGCTTGGTAAATCAGGAGTTTCAACAAAATACATCATCTTGAAATTGCTTGGACCTCTCTCTCCTGTTGCTATTAGATGATAAATATTTAAATGTCAAAGTTACAAGTATATTTTTTATTTGCCTCTGTTATACACATGTATTTATGTAAAAACGTGTTTCATGCATTTATGAAAAATTGTAACAATTACCATTTAAAATAAAGTAAAATAAAAACAATGTTTTAATCTCAAAAAATTGATGCTGTGTTTTAAATAGAAAACATAGCTTATTCAAATTTGGACATTTTTCCCACCATCTTGATGTTATTTCCCATGTATTTATTGGCCTAACCAAAAACCTTGCTCTAAATTGATAATCCTTAATGGTTTTTATTGGCAATTCATACAAAGTGTATTGTGAATGTAAAGAAGTAGCTCATTTATCACCTATAAGTTTAATTATAACTAACATGTTTGGGTGAGTGACCTAGAAAACGGGTAATTTTTCAAATTCCTGGATTTTTTACATATTCTCAAAAAACAAAAAAACGCACCACCAATCTATTTTAACACAGTTGACCCTGTTGGGCATATTAATCTCAATCCTAAAGGTAAAAATGTGAATTTTGTGTCCGCTTTCCATCCTTCTAATACGCGTCTATAACCAAAGTTAAGTCATGGTTATGCACATGTGCAAGAATAGGGAGAATAAGCTAAAAAATAATGTGCCTCTTAACCATTTTAAACTGTACTGGTGTTATGTGAACTTTTAATGTATCAATATGATCTCATTGAAATCTAAATAAGATCACGCTACCCACTTTGGCCCATCGCCTTGTGCTGAGATCTTTTAACACTTGCATACACTGATATAATTTCAGAATTTGTATTTGACTCACACTTTGATTACATTAAATTGCAGTCCTATTAAAATAATGTCTGTAGTGCAGAATATAGTGACTGGAAAAAACTAGAAAAATTTGAGAATTTTAAAGTGTAGTTTTTTTGGACACCTTGATTTATATATGGTGGTTGGAAAAACATAGGTCCTGTAATACCTCATATTGAAACGAGGTTTTATTTCTATTACATGATCCATATCATTCTCTCCCATTTTATTTTTTCCATGTGTATTCTTGCTCTTTTAGGAAACTCCTTTTGTGTTTTTCTCCCTCCCTCCTGAAAAAACTTAGGCCAAGGGAATCCCCAATTTATTTCATGGGGAGACCAGTGTCAATTGTCAACTTGAACTGTGTTTTTGCGGAATGCCAGACCTCCACTGTGATTCAGATTACACATTAGCGCAAGTGTATACAACCTGAACAGGTAGTAAGACACGGTGCTAATAATAATAATTATTATAACTGTTTTTTTTTTTCATGGTAGCCATATTGTGTTTTAACCTGTAAAATTTTCTCTATTTTATTCCATTAACAATATACATTTTCTAACATTCTATGTTGATTATTTGTGTTTAGTAGGTTAAGTTTGGTTTTTACTCGAAGCTGGGGTTTTTATTTGTTCATATTAATCCAAAGTTGTTTTATGATTAGGAAATATAAATGTATTTGATGATGTTGAAATAAATAGTATATATTTTTAATAAAACTTGTAGCACTGATTAATTCTAGACAACCTTCCTTTAATTCAATACAGGGTGTCTACTCGCCTGGAAAACCTGGAATTCTCAGGTAGCATTAATAAAATATTGCTCCAATATAAGCATAGAGGCGCTTTTTTTTTACAGGTGTCATCAACAGTTCTTGAATATCTTTTAAGGGTGTCCTGCAATTTAAAGTTAACTTTTTCTCTTCACTTAAAAATTATGTCATCTAATACCCCTATGCTCATGATAGATATTTAACAAGTGTTGATATCACCATGTGAAAAAATTAAACTCAAATATTTTGCTATAAAAACTGCAAAAACGCTGGCCTTAAAAAACTTCATTTTTTTCAAATAACTATTATTATATGTTTTTTAAGAAGAACAAATATAAATAATTATTTATAATGAAAAAAATTAAACATATACCAATTTTGAACCAAATTGCTGGTCGCTTCTTGAAACACTAAAAAAAAAATCACTCATCATAGTATCTTTAATTTGAGGAGTAAGGAATAAAATAAGTCTTGAGATATTGCTGTAAAAAATCTAAATGTTAAGGTTGTACAAAATACATCCAGCCATTTCAGATATTTGGTCAGGGACAGACAGAATTGTAAAATTCACTTTTTTGGGTTTGGACACACTTAAAACGTAGAGATTCGTCAAATATTGGGTTCAAAAATTTTTGTTATTTCAATACTTTCTCTTGACATGAAAAAGTAAAAATTAAACTTCATAGAAAGTTGAAAAAAATATACATGTATATATTAAAATATACAAAAACCAAAATTAAAGGTTAAAATGAAATAAGAACAATCTTGAATAACTGATCACTATTTAAGTATTTTATATGTATTGACTATATATATATCCAAATGATTGGGTACATGAGAGAAAAATCACAAAGCTCATATGGTCTAGTTTGCCGAAGACAGATTTGTAGGGGTTTTGAATCACGGCCAAAGTATGCTGAAGGTAGTTTTCTAAGTAGTTTCCCCATTCTCCCTACACGCATATGTGAGTACATTTCCTTTAAATTATATTTTTGTAATACCCACCTCAATAGAGTAAATATGCTGGTAGGCCGGAAGGAACATGAGATTTAAAGCACCATTTTGATAATACGACCATATTTATTGCTGCCAACATTGATAGCATTCTACTTTATAATTATCTTTATTATATGATCTATTTAAAGTGGCAGATACAGATCACATAGATTGACATATGACTATCTGAGATAAGGTATAGTAGCTTTTATTATATCATTAGTGTTATTAATAGGAAATTATATTATTATATCATTAGTGTTATTAATAGGAAATTATATTATTACATCATTAGTGTTATTAATAGGAAATTATATTATTTATCAAAGTTACGGCTAAATATCACATGACTTTACGTATAAATACGTAAAAGTAGATCTAGTAAATTTTTAGTTGTCGTTTAAGGTCCATCCTATAAAAATTAGATTTTGGAAAAACCGCCGTAATGTTAGACTTGACTCGACCCGTTCAACGGAAGTATAGGGCTGGTTGCATTAAATAATTCGCCAGGCGTTTCTCAAGGCAAACACCGCACAGGATCAATCAAACTGTTTATAGTGTCGTACGCGTAGTACAGAACGTATCGGGTTATCGCAACTAAGACCTTTTCGAGTAACACAAGATGAGGAAGGTGACGTTTGATAAAATACACAACTATATGTGGAACACAAGATGAGGAAGGTTATGTTTGATAAAATACACAAACTATATGAGGAAGGTGACTGACGTTTGATAAAATACACAACTATATGAGGAACACAAGATGAGGAAGGTGACGTTTGATAAAATACGCAACTATATGTGGAACACAAGATGAAGGTGATGTTTGATCAAATACACAACTATATGAGGAACACAAGATGAGGAAGGTGACGTTTGATAAAATACACAACTATATGTGGAACACAAGATGAGGAAGGTTATGTTTGATAAAATACACAAACTATATGAGGAACACAAGATGAGGAAGGTGACGTTTGATCAAATACGCAACTATATGAGGAACACAAGATGAGGAAGGTGACGTTTGATCAAATACGCAACTATATGTGGAACACAAGATGAAGGTGATGTTTGATAAAATACACAACTATACACTTATAAAGAGAGGGTAGTCAAACCACAATGAACATCGCAACGTGGAGAAATATTTCTGGTGTTCTCAACCTGGCTGTTTGCCAGTTATGTGCGCTGGCACTGAGATAATTTCACAAGTTAGTATGGATATAAAAATAATTATGATAATTTTCTAATGAGGTACAAGCTCAAGATGTATGGCTTTCCTAGCCTAGAACAGCATTATAATATAATGATATAAACTCAACAAGAGTGCCTGTAATCGTGTGAAGATAGTTCCATAAACAATAGTAAATGACTATCAATACTAGGCTACGGCGTTTAGCATCGAACCACGACCTATATATGTGCGGTAAATCTCTCTAACCGCTCGTCCACAAGGAAAGTATGAATACATTGGTCATTAATTATTTTCCGCGCACCACGTCTTGCCTCCCGTTCAGGCTATCCACAAATGATAATGAAGGAGAGAACGCTAAGGTAGAATATCAAGGAAATGTACTCACATTTTCTTGAAACTGATTATTTGAACCCCTACTTCATTGGCAATCCTTACCAGTTGTATATCTTAGCCTGCGTGGCCACCGATGCAGGATTTCGAGGAATCTATTGTGCCCTTTCAAATACAACTAATTATACCAGGCCATGACTTATAGTAATTAGCCTAGACGCAACTGATAGTTGATCGGCAGTCAGTTAATCCACATTAAGAGAGAAGTCGTAATTTGAAAAATAATACACTTTTAGAGCACAGCGGGAGTATAACATGAGCTCCTTAACTTGTGAGGTAGACGTGTTACCAACCGAGTTGGGTAATCGGATGTTTGGTGTAACTCTGAGCCAAATACAATCGTGAAGTCTAAGTGTTAATATTTCAAGAACAATGAATAAAGACAGACAAACGACTCGCATCATTGGCCACGTGCACAAAGGCATCGGTCTAGCTATGTCCAGGTTACAACAACGACAGATTGTAAGGGCTCTTTATCCTGACCGGGTGTATTTTGATTATTTTTTATATAGTGTTTCCTTCTCACCCTCCAAGAAAATGCGGTTACATTTTCTATAAATTCAATCTTCCTAGTACTAACCTCAATTAGTGTAAATATGTGGATAGCCCGCATTGTTAGTATGACGCAAGGCTCAAATACCATATATATTTTTTTAAAGATTCGATATTTTTACCAATAGAAGCAAAATCATCTATTTGATGTCAATATATTGTGATTTTATTTGTAACTATTAAAAGACAAGTTCGAAAGAAAAAAAAAGATCTGAGCAAAAAGTAAGAAAAACTAGGAAGGGGGTAGGAGAAAGTGAATGTGTGAGAGAAGGGGTCAGTTATACCAAAGTTTTAACCGAAGAAGACGTGGCCAGATTTTTCCCAAACCCCAGGGGGGCAAAATCGAACAAAGCCCACATCTGAGTGGGTGGTGTCATAACTCCCGGTATGCACCGCTCCTTTCAGAAGAGACAAATGACATGCGACACAGCGTGCGCATGTGCTCAAACGGTTCACATTTATTCTTCTGTCTGCGCACACACAAGGAACAGGAATAAAAAAATATTTTTTATAGTGATACTGTTTTTTATACTTTAAAGATTGTTGTTTTGTACTCGTTTTTTGTAGACATTTCCTTTTTTTTTATTAAAAATGTTTTTTTCTCAAAGGGATCGTTCAGTATATTTATGACAATTTTATCACGGTGAAGCACCAAAACATGACGTTTGAAGTTACGCTTGAAGAAATAGAAAGAGAAGCATCAAAACACATTTCAATAATAATTTCGAAAACGTGAGCTAAAGAAAAGACCCCTTAAAACATTTGAAAAGAAGTCGAGAGTGAAGAACCTCGGCTCATAACGCTCATACATTCTTAAACCTCTAGGGAGTCTTCGAGTTTTTGGATTTAAGGTGGCCGTCTACTTGGAGGAAAATAACTTCACATTGTTGTATTTCTCATGGAAATTACAGCTCTGAGCTCCAAAATCATTAAAACAATCTTTAATCATCTTTAAAAAATGTATTGTGATTCTCCTAAAAACAGGGAGTTGGACTTAAATATTTATCGGTTCTGGTTATTGTTCTGATAATCTAAATACATATTTTAAGGTTCCGGTTAGAGGAAATTAAATATTCCTGCTATTTTCGGTTGTTAATTAGGTTCCGTTTCTTTCAATTTTTTATTTAATAGTCACACTACCATTATACAATTCGTAGTTAACAACATATGCTTATATTGTTTTAAATAAAACTAAATAAACGTTATTTATATTTAAAAAATACAAAATATTACGACAAAAATCCTTAATATTTCAAAATAAAATTAAGTTAAAGAAAGAATGGCATAAAATTCAATTTAAAAAAAATAATATAATTATAAAAATGTATAATCTTAAGAACCAATGAAAAAAATCTTTATGGACCTTAAAAGATATCGATTCCAATTCGAGTTCTTGCTCTTAAGCAATTTATTTTTAGGGTTTCGATTCTGATTCCGCTTAATTAACTACTAATTTAAGTTTTCGGTTTTGGTTCCAGTTCGATTCCCTGGCTTTAAAATTATTTTGTTTGTTTTATAAAGGCTAGACTTTTATTCATAACCATTTACTTTGATCGCAGAGCTTCGAAATATTTCGTGAAGCATCCTTGAAAATAAGATATTTTTTTAAATTATAAAACTTTTAATATATATTAATCTTAGAGAGAGAATATGTTGATAATTTTCACCTGCGTTTTGGCGTGAACGTTATGTTGAAATAACAAGGCACTTATTAGATAACACGGGATTTCTGGGCGTCTCTAACAATAAGGATAGACATATAACCCAAACTATTGGACGTATAGACAAAGGTGTCAGTTTCGTATAATACGGTCTATCTATGATTGGGATGGATCAGGGTTTGAATGTTGAGGTGTTTATTTAAAAACTATTTCTCAGTTTCCCCACACACAAATGTGAATACATTTCCTCTAAATTACACCTTCCCAGCCCTACCCCATTAGTGACAATACGCAGTCACCCATAGCTGGTTGTAAAAAGCAAAGTGTGGGAAAAGTTAGTCCAAGCAGATGGGATTAATATTTCTAGTTCATAGTCTTGTCCCAACCGTCTATAATCCCGTTAGTCGATCTAGGTGGTTTTGGGGTAAAGTTCTCACTTCAAGACCCGTTGTTCGGGGTTTCAAACCCAGCCGGGGTCGACGAATATTTCTTGAGCGATAAAAATCCGTAGCACGACTTCCTTCGGAGGGGAAGTAAGTCCGTTGGTCCCTTGTCTATTGTGGCATGTAAAACAGCCCTGGAAACTATATTAAAATACCTTTCCCGGCAAAATTGGTTCGCCCTTTTGCTCTCTCGTGGAAATTCTCATGTGCTGATATAATCAGTTGTTTTAGAAAGTTCACGTTAAATACCTCACATAAATTAAATTAAATCTATAAACTATTTACTTGTGTTGAGATAATATACAGCAATAATATTCACTCCATTTATCATGAAAGGTCCTACTTTGACTTATTACGCTATGACCCTATCATATAAGTTGCTCCATAGTGGAACCAAAAAAGGTAAGCTTGTTAGCTTTCATAGTAAATGGAGGGTACAAGTAATTATAAAAAAAAAAATATTTAAATGTGGCATGCTAGTTGGATAGCGGCCCCTTAAACGTACACCCCATAAAATAAAAAGTAAAATATATTATTTTTTAATACAAGGACTAGGTTATTGTGCGGGATTGTAACGGCCACGTTTAAAATTCGTAACAGTCGATAGAATGGACGGTCTCTCACACGAGAACACTGTGCGCGCTTGTTCACACCTTCCCGTGACGAGTTTATTCCGGGGCTTTTCAAAAGGATTGCTTTGTTGCTGTTGTTGTGTAAAATGTGTGTTTCTTCGAAAGCTTTATTTCGGTTGTCAAGAAAACCTCAATAACTAGGTGTGAACTCAAATTGACACAGACACTTAGTTTAAAGCGTTTAATATCTAGTGTGAATTTATTTTTTTAATAATTTGAAATAAAATATTTTTATTTTATCACCACGTATCTTTAAACAACCAGGATATCCACGCTTAGTGTGAATTTTTTACATATATATATATATAGTAACTTAAGCATGTGTGGGAAACAACCCAACTTCAAACCCACTTCGGTGGCCGTGTGGTCTAACGCGCTATTCTCGAAGTAGACTAGCCGGCCAATGACGGGAAGATCGAGGTTATAATCTCGGTTGGGTGTACTGAGTGTTTTTTTTCTTCACGCAAATGTAGGTACACTTCCTTCAAATATAACCTCCCGAATCCCTAAGACCATTGGCGTAGTTAGTACATAAGCGTATAACTAGCATTATGTTTTAAAATATTTGGTCAACAGTGGCTGATAAGCACGCTATGAACTTTTCAAAAATACTAGGTCCACTAGCAAAATTCGAAAAGCATATTCTATTATTCGCCTTAACTGAGATAGACGGTAATTGGAATCTTTTTGTTGGGCTGTAAAATTCATTTGATCATGAGGGTGACAAAGAAAATTGAAAATACTGAAAGGGGGGTAGAGGGGTTACATTAAAATCCTCTTTTATTGAATAAAATAGTAAGGCTTATCCAATAATTTATTACCAGAAATATTTGTAGTTTTGATCATGCATTCTTTAATAAATTGATGTATTACTACGACATTTCTAAAGATAACAATCGGACCACATTGCATGATGGATCATCATTAGAGCTGCGGGCCGTACAGAACCATGGATCGGGCCACAGGTTTGTCATTCCTGTACTAATGATTTCACCTAAGTAGGTATGTAAAGTTTTAGCTGCCTAGGTTTCTTGATTTGGAAGTTACAGAGTTAAAACACACACACACAAACAAATACACAATATTTTTATATTTTATTTATATGGGTGTGCATTGCGTTTTTAGAAGTTTAATAATGCAGTGTGCCTGAATATAATTATACTGTAACTTTAGGGAACTTTAGGGGGGGTTGAAGATACAAATACTCACAATTTGATATTTATTATGGGATTGTATCTTTGATGCTTCAAAACCACAACAAGAATTAAGTTGAAATTTTCTCGTGCGGCTATGGCAGTCAACTCAAAACGTATGGTTGTTTATTATATCCATATGGCATATATATAGCAAATTTTAACTTAATTTTGATATGGCCAATATTTTAAAATAACAAACCACTAAAATTATGAGACAGCTAACGTCTGCGATGAATTTCAAAAGTGGTATTATTTGTAGACTTCCAGAAATACAACATTATATAACAAGTGGTTGGATTTCAAATCTGGCTTATGACAAAATTAAGGTGTAAGGTATCAATCAATATGTCCCTCTTGGAATAAAACCCTTCAATTTTAAGTTGTATAGTTTTTTTTTAACCATGAAAATATGAAGTTAGTTCATCTTCAATGACATTTCACGCGAAATTTCTTAGTTCTATGGTTTAAATTATTGGATTGGAACATAGAACTAGCCTTCTTCCAACAAATAAAAGTAATTTCTAACAGGGTCACAATATAACATTCTAAGATGGTTGAGGGTTGCTTAGTGGTATTGAGGCTTTAGAATTGCCAGCCCCATGGAACATTTAGCAGTAGGCGGCGCCCCTAAGAGCGTTATTATCTGGCCTTTGTCGGGACTAGATAGCGCTAATAAAATAAATATCCCTAATTAAAACAGAACCAAGAAGTCGCCTCAGTGTAACGAGGTCCACAGAGCGCGCCACGGGCAGTGCACGACTTGGGAATGAGCACTTCCTCGTTTGGAGGAAGAGGTGGACCACCCTTCATGCGCATGCGCAGCGTAAGACAGATCACTCCTTTGTTGCTCGTCAAACGGCCTCCAGGGGTTCGTATCTCCAATATATCCCCCCTCCCATTTTCCTATTAGCCCCTCAACCACACGATTGTGTCTGTTGATACAACAAACCAGCTCGCATCCGTGGCCGCATGGTCTAAGGCGTCAATACTGGATTGCAGGTGATGGGGAGGGGTTTGAATATCAACCAGGTGTATAAGGGAGGATGGGGTGTTCTCCTAAAGGGTTTCCCACTACCTTCCTCATCTCGAACCCATTCGTACAGACATGTCAAACTTGCAGCCCGACCCATGGTTCTGTGAGGCCCACGGTCGCTTATAAACCAACATTCAACGCAGCCTGGTACATGTTTTTACCAAAGTCACCAGAAATATTTCTAAAAAAATGTTAATTTTACGCATAATTCATTTGAAATGTTTGAACAGTTTGTTCTTCTTCTTATTATTTTATGGAACAAACTCTAAACAAAATCATGCACGTATTTGTCATTAATTATCGTGACTTCAACACAGGACAGTCTATAAATGTTGCTTTAAAAAACAATATTAAACGTCTAAATAAATAATAGAAAGTACGGTAAGTCTTGAAATTTTAAAGAATTTAATCTTCTTTTTGTAATACAATTATGTAAAAAGTGAGTTTCTTTTACTCAAGGTAGTGACAGTATTAATATTTTTAATGCGGTCGTATCACTATATTAAATACTAACAGTGACCCTTGTGGTTCAACGAGTTTGACACGCCTGCTGATTAGGGCAATTAAAATGCGTAAAGCGAGGACGTGTAGTAAGACACGAAGGAAAACGAACGGGAAATAAAAGCTGTATCTTGCCCCTTTACCCCCGTGCTTGGCATCTTATTTCCTACCTGGCCTGTTCACATATTTAGTCTAAAGGGCTAACGATGAGAAACATATATATCAATGCAATGTACCCACATTTGCTTGAAAGAGAGAGAGTAGAAAACCAATTAGGATAAGGAATCCTCTGAAATCCCAGATTTTATTTGCTACCCAGCATCCACGTTACTGGAAAACTAAATTAAACAAGACTGACGCTTTTATCCGCGTGTCCACCGGTGTGGGTATGTTCCATTATATGTATTATTGCAAGACGATGTGTCACACTGTGCAGAGAGGAGAGGCGGCCCTGTGTTTGAACAACCCATTGTTTCTGTCTAATACCCCCTTCCTTCAAGACCACTAATGAACCGTGGCAGCCCCCCATGACGTCACCACACAAACCGCGACATGGCCAAAAGAGAGAGAAAAACACTCATCCATAAAGCTAGGTACACACGACACAAATTCTTGTAGGTACAAGAAATTGAACAATATCTTGGGCAAATCGATTGCGTACAATTTTCCCTCAAGACCGTTCACACGGTAAATGCGATCGCATACAATATTGTAAGCAATATGGTAGTTCGTCCAGACTGACAAGCGCGCGAGCGAGTGAGCGAGCGCGCAAGCGACTGGGTGGCCACACTGGCGAGCGAGCGAGCGAGCGTGTAATTAGCAGACCCTAGTTCATTAGAGAAAATGTCTCTGTCAAAGACACTTGGTACATCTCTGCTCCTCGAAAATTCTTACAACAAATATTTTTAATGTACTGAAGTGTTTTAAGTGGCGGAATGGTGCGTTGCACTCCATAGCTTTTGACTGGAAGGTAAAGGTTCGAAGGCTCAGTGAACTGAAGGTGATTCTTAAAACTTATTTATTGTTGTGGTTTTTTCATACTCTCCAAACTAATGGTGATTATTATTTGTAAAGGCCTACTTTGATTATAATATTGAAGTATTTTAACATATCGGGCTTACATATATTTATGGTCTTGCCAATTAAATTAGGCCATTAATTGCAAGTGTGTTAAAGCTATCACTGATAGAAAAAAGTCAAATATCATGTCAAAATGAGAAGTTTCCCAGCACTCAATGAACCCACATAGAATAATATTGCCTAGCGCCTGTAAACTAGACTCTACCGGGTCGAGCGCGCGCGCTTGAAAAATAGAATCGGTTCTATCTTTCAAGCGCGCGCGCTCAGTCGCTCGCTCCAGTGTGGCCACCTCCCATTACAACCAATGTGTTCTATTTTATATTCTAGTCGCTCGCGCACTCGCTCGCTCGCTCGCGCGTTCAGTCTGGCCGCCCCCTAATTCTAAGTACGGCCAAACATGAAACAATGAGCATGACCTAATGTTTTCTGACAGAACAGTATTAGGTAAGTTATTTTTAAAAGGTATATTGGCCATACAATTTATGATTTATTTCTTATTTTGCAGAATTCCACATCCATTACCATAAAGTTAAAAGGACAAGAAGAACAAATTTGTATTTTGAATGATTTTGTTTAAGAGTAACGTTTGTATTTTTGATAATACAATAAATTGGGTTTTATGTGCAGATTTTATGTTTTTAAAAGCTTTTTGAGCATGAATACACAATTTTACGTGCATCTTTAGCGTTTTTAAGGGTATCGACTTCCGGGGCCTGGTTATCATATGGTCAATTAGTTCACGTTTGGCAGATAGGGGGCTACTTATTGCTAATAATTCAAAATGTTATAAGTAAAAATGGCCGGTATAGGACGTGTTTTATTCCCTGAAATTGTATACATTAAGTTAGGCGAAATAATCTTGTACGCTCTTTGGTTTCACACGACGCCATCTTTAGGCTACAATTCCTTGTACAACTTTTTGTGTCGTGTGTACCGGAATTTAGATTCAGTCCCGTTTATTCTGTTCCAAAATTGGTCATCATTAGTTCTTGTGTATAAAAAACTGTTTGTCGTTACGTTTTGACTGGTGGGTTGGATGAGCTTCCGGGAGGATTGATTGTTTTATATTCCGTTTACTTATGTCCCCTACACATGGGGTCAGAGGGGTAATTTCGTAATGAATTCATTAGACGTCAACTACTACCTTGAATTTGACTATTAGTGAAACAAGTAGTTACCATGGAAACTCGGGTGTCATTTGCTCGTAGTTGAAAGAGATATTCAATCACAAGCGCATGCGCAGAAGAGATACTTGTAAAACAAAACATCTTTGTTTAAATATAAAGGCTTGAGGTAAGTGGTTTTAATTATAGATGAGTCGAATCCTATATTTCTCTAATCATAATCTCAATCCAAATTCGAATTCTCGAATCTTTAAAAATGTACAATTTTGGTTGAAGTGAATATATTAGAAATGTAATTTAAAAAAAGGTTTTTAAGTCTTTGTGCCACTGACAGAATATGATATTTTGTTTGCAATGTCTATTACGTCATAAACAATAAATATAACGGTTTTTTAGTAAATTAATAATATAATTTCGCAATATTTTTTTGGTGATTTTGTTACTCTTCCAACACAAGTTTATACAATTCCTTTTGTTAATTGCTTAAAATTGTTATTTGAAGTCAAGGTCTTAATATTTAGTGTTCTCAAGATTTTTTCTTTTTTGCTGTTGTTGAGATTTTTACAAATCTCTAATCCAGCAAGTACCTTGAGATTCAAGGAATCGAGGATTCTACCATCCCATCTTTAGTTTTAATTAATGTATTCTATAGCTTTATTAATTTGTTTAATAAGCGAGTTTTTCTCAAAATATACTCTTTAAGTTTTAATTTATACATGCACAAACAATTTTCTTAAATAATTAGTATTTTTGTTAGTTTATATTATTATTATTATTAGGTGTTCTGTCTTACGACAGGTCAATTCCTTTTGTAAGTTAACTTAGACTACCAATGGACCTCTCTGCCTCCTCCTTAAGCTCCCAAAATGTTCTTCTTTCCTTCAAGTCATCTAATCCAGTATTTGAATATTCCTTATTCATAAGTTCCTTTTTCCCTCAACTTTTCCTTCTATGACGTCGTGAAGAAGATAGTTCCTCCTAAGGATGTGTCCGATCCAGTTTGATTTGTTACATCAAATATTTCCAAAACAAGGGTAAAACCAGTACGAATGTTAGTCACGGATAGTTTCGTGATAGTCTCCATCATTCTTATGTCAGTATAAGTTTAGCTACTGAATTTAGTACGAACACACTACCTATGTATATAGTGCATTAGAATAGTTAGCCAAAACGTTCATCGCGAACATTAGAAACCAACTTAATCTAAGAGCTGCTTAGGTGGTCGCATGGTGTAAGGATTGACTTTAGAGATAGACTGTATTGCTGGTGATTGGGAGATAGTCTCGAATCTCGGTCGGATGTACTGAGAATGGGTTTTCCCTAAGTGCTTTCTCAATTCCCTCCATGAAAATTCGGAAAAATTTTCTCTCTCTTTAGCCACTAGTGAGTATATGCGGTTAAACCGAACTGATATTAAGACTTGGTGCAGATAAAACCTTCGCTACTATGAGGCTGACGTCATAGACCACACTACCAGTGATTCTGGTTTTAAAAGGAAATCGAGTAATAAGACAAATCGTATTCATTTTAAATCGACCAAATATTATAACAATCGTCTCTCCCTCTCTTTCCCCCATATCCGGTCTTGAATTAACACGCTTTACGAGCTTTCTATTCTGAGTTTCATTGAGTTGAACATTCCATTCAACTACCTGCTCTTGGCGGTCGCGACCTTATAAAGAAAACGTTGAAAGAGGAACTAAAGTACAGTCCAATTTTCGTAGGAAATTCGTATCTGACAGTTATAAAATCTACTAGTCCTAATTTCATGTATTTATAAGTCAAGTAAGGTGATTTGCTGGGGTCAAGTTTGGTAAATAGTTATACTAATACTGACATACAGTCATATCCTATTAACTACTTTGCCTACTTGTAGATTTCGAAGCTATTTTGCGAAGCGGGTTGTATCCTAACTTGACGAATCTAAGCAGTCTTATCACATTTAGACGCCATTGTACATAATAGAAAGAGAGGGAAGAAAATGAAAGGCTCACCCTGAGAGGACTCTTGTCTATCTGCTGATAGCCCTTTTCCCTCTTCCTCTGACGAGTTTACACGATCACTTTAATATTTTTGCCTTGAAAACATTGACTTGCTTTTTAATTTTACCTTGTTCTTGTTTCCTCTTCTAGATAGACATATGCTACCACGGACATTTTTAATCTACATCTTGGCAGGAAGACTCTTACAGGCCATTTTCGTGACCAGGATAAATAGCCTAAGTTGTAGCGGAATTATAAAAAAATACGTTTACAAAAAACTACTAAGAAATAAAAATTATAATTTTGTGACACTGTGGGAATATTTTTAGAATTACTTAAGAATGTATGTTTTTTGTTTCAGCGCTATATCTCTAAGACTCACTAAATAAGAAACAGCTTCATTATAATAAGTCTTATTTCGACTTTCCGTGACGTCATTAAGAAGCCTGTTTATTGAAAACTAGAAACTCATGTTGCCATTTACATTATTGGTCCATTTAATCAATGATGTAAATAAAAATTATACAGTAATCAAAAAGGAATAATTACTGTAAGAAGAAAATCATAATTAATTAATAAATATAATCCCAAATTTAGTGACTTTAAAATAATGTTGGTGGTCAAAAGGTGGTTTCTTATAAAAATCAGGGTTTAGAATGTTATCAATTCTGACCATAAAAAAGTATGTTTGTATTTTTAAAAAGGTCCTTCTTATCAGAATCTTTCTGTAGAGGCATAATCTTTAAGAAGAAGACTATTCATAAAATTGAATGATAAAGAAAGTGAAAGAATATTTACATTATTTGATACATTTATAGTAGCGATGTGCAAGACTCGAAAATATTTTGAGTAGACGAGAAAAAAAAATCTCGATCTCGTTTCGAAAAGTTAAAAATGAATCTCGAAAATTATAGAGAATTAAAATAATAATAATTGAAAAGACAAATAACTGCTTTAATCTTATTTACAAGCCAAACAGACTTCATTATTTATAATAATACCATACAAGCTCGAAAATAGGCCTTTCTTTTCCCCAAAAAACAGCCTTCATTAAGAAATATTTTAGTTAAAAATATTGTGTATCAATATCAAACCTTGACATTATAAGCTGTTACACTACAAAATTAAATTATAAATGGTATACATTGTAACAACCACCTTATTAATTTCATCTAAAATGTGCGCGCGTTATATCTTAAGTGTTTGGATGAACTCTATTATCATTCATTCGGTACTGAACGACTTTTTTTTTTACCAAGACATGATTGGAAAGTCATATTTGAAAGATGTAAAACATACCTTGACCCATAACCAGAAGAATGTTTCATTGAAGATGCTGGAAGTGCCCACCCCCCACAATCATCTAATATTCCACAAAATAAGTATTCAGTCCTGAGTGAATCATCCTGTATAAGATAATCCAAAGTAAGCGCCAGCCAAAATGTCAAAAGAAACTATAGACCTAAATTATTTACTTTGATATATTTTATTTATATTTTTGTACTTTCAAAGCAAGTTTATTGTCTCTTTCTCTCGTTTAGAAGTGTTTTAATATTCTCGTCTCTATATTGTCTCGAAATGAGAAAGTGGTTCTTGCACATCCCTAATTTATATAAAATGCATGAACATCCTAACTAACGATGGCACTAACGAATGGTTAAAAGTTACAGCTGCTTCCTCTACATTGTTTGTGTTAGAATGAACTATTTGTGTGCAGCTGTTTGTCGACAATCAACTTTGTGTGTATTATTATCTCCGATACTAACAAAGAAATCATTCAAAACAATAAGGTCGACAACCTATCAATCTATGTATAGTTGTAATCTATGCTACTCGCAACGTAAGCGGTCGCCTTAAGAACACATCTCACGTCTGATTATCAGGGAACCAGCTACACAATTGCGAATTGCAATCTAACAAAAAAAAGTATTTAAATTCGATTTTCTGTGTCTTCCTCTTGATAAAATGAAACTGGGATCAGTTAAAAAAAGTTTTTTCGTTTTAAAATAATTATTTTTAAATTTTGTTATATTTTTAACCATGGTAAAACGTTTTTATTGCTCTTAATACCCCTGTTTTATAAAGTAGAATACAGAAATTTGCGCTACGATGCGACGCCTGTATTGAACTGTATTATCTACATATCTAAGTGTTTCCTGTGTTCATATAGTCTTTTTATGTATTTTATGACGTGTAAAGCCAGCTAATTGCGTTTGATTTGTCCTTTTCTCATACATATACAAACCTTTCTTGAAAATTGGATGGCTCTAGATTCTATTTGGAAGCTTTTAAAACTATAATTTGAGTCCAATACGTAACCCAATTATTTTTTTAACGTGTCTTACTACCCATTCGAGACATTAATAACGATAATGTAATAGGGATGCGGAAAGTATCCTTTTAAAGGATATGTACCCGCATTTCCGTGGTAAGATTGTGGCAAGCCATTTAGGAAAAACAACCCTCAGTACACCCGGCAGGGATTCGAACCCTAATCTCCCCGTCACCGCCAATCGAGTCTAACACGAGAGTGACGCGTTAGACCATGCCACCACCGATGCGGATATAAATATATGTATTTTAATAATGCTTTGTACCTTCCTTAGTTTTATTTTATTTGTTTTAATGTATTTCCAAAGTTGAAATCTAGAATATAAGCTGGATAAAAACTGGGATTTTTATCTTTGTAATGAAGCAACATTAAACTGTGTACGAAATTCCTTTTCACCGCAAGAAATCGCGGGCCTGTTGAAAATAAGGAGCTGTTTCTCAGAACTCAGATTATCCGGAATAAATGGATGCAAGGACGCAATTTATGTTCCCGCGTAATGAATAGTTATCCTATGAAATATCACCGCTAACTTGTATCTTGTTTTGACATTAATTTATTGTCTTCAAAAATGTGCCCAAGAATGGTTTCAAGTTTCTTACGTCTTGGAAACTGCACCTACAATAACTCTTTTGAATTATTTATGTTGTTTTTTTCTTCAGAAAAATTTAAATAATTTTCAAAATTACCCGTTCTAAATTTTAAAACCAACATTGTTTAAGACCTATCGTAGTATCTGCATTTTTCCACAAATAAAGTTCACACAATTATTGAAGTTTTAATGCTTAATATTTAATAAATATACGGTCCAATTCTGTGTTTCCCAAGCTGTGATACTCGTATCACCAGAGGTACGCGGTGAACAACTGAGTTCTATTATTAAAACATGTTAAGTTCTGTAAACTAAATACCAAAACCCGCATCGGTAGCCGCATGGTCAAAGGCGCTACTCTCACAATAGACTAAACTGCCGAGGTCGTGGTTCGATTTCAATCGGGTGTACTGAGGTTGAATTTTGCTAAATGGTTTACGACTATCTGCCCATGCAAATGAGAATACACTTCCTCTATATTCACCCTTCCTCATCATAAATCCCTTAGAGTAATTAGTACATAAGCGTATTGCCCGAATGGGTAGTAAAACACGATGCTAAAAAAAATTAACGAAGATTTTAGATTGCAATTAAAACCTGATTAAAATTTGAAAGGACCACTTATACTTTACAAGAGGGTAGATCTTATATATATATATATATATA
>CABEEJ010000495.1:105794-125770 GCA_901482245.1 Timema douglasi | reverse complement strand
TATATATATATATATATATATATATAAACACTAAATCAAAGGTCTCGGGTTTGATCCCCGGCTCCTGCAAAATTTATCTATGAAGCAGTGGGTCTGGAATGGGGTCAAACTCAGCCTCAAATAAATGATGTTCTTGAATGGAGGTGTTTTCTATATACAGTAAAATCCCGACTATCTGCTTTGCGGCTTAACCGCGGCATCGCTAACAGCAGAGAATATGTTTTTGAAAAACGCCGCGTTGATGGAAAGTACAGGGCTACCAACTGTTGTACTCAGTAAACCTCTAGGGAAGAGATAATGGCCAGAAAGGCAATAAGTTTATGCGAGGGGCACTGCACTGGAATAGACTCATAGCCTTCTTAATTATCTGTAACAGGAAGACGACTCGCTCCTATCTGACAAGCTGATGTTACGGAAAATACAAAGCGGGACAAGGAAAAAGGAAGCAGCCGCAATGAAGCAGAAGATTAATATACACTTTTTAAGTGATGTGTATATTTTGAGTGTACTGTATATTGATTTAAAGTGGGTTTTTTTATTATCTGAGGGTGTGAAATAAAATTATGTGTTCATAAACGCACTCACGATAGGTGAGTACTAGGTTGAAATGAATGTGCTACAATCTTTTGTGTTACTAGATATGCGGATTATCCGCTGTTTTGGGTTGTCCGCGGCACTCGCCCCCTCCATTACCACGGATAGTCGGGAGTTAACTACATACATATAAAGCTGGAAGAGGTGCGTTTATTAGGCCACGTGACTGATGAAATTTGGGAAATATATGGGGATATATAAAAATGCAAGTATTGTGTAAGGTCTACTTAATTGCTTATTTTAAAACCATGAATTAATGATTTTAGAAAGCACACTATGTTGTTTTCCTAAAAAACAAAAAATACTAAAACAAATTTAAAAGTGGTAGGCTTAACCTTAATTTCTATATAACTAGAATGCAATAAAATATTATTATAACATAGCTACGGACAGATTTACACACTCAGAAATATTCGAAATGCCCACCCCCTCCCATCCCCCGTATTGGTTAGCAAGTGGATTAAGGCGTTAGTCTCGTCTGATGTGGTTTAGCGGTGGCGGAGAGGTTGGGGTTTGAATCTTTTCCTAGTGTACTAAGAGTGTTTTTAGCAAATGCGGGTAAACTTCCTCTGAATCCTATCTACCTCATTGTTGTAGATACGCGGACACCCTGAGCTAGTAATTATTTTCATAGAACTTAATAATAATCTAGTAATAGTAATAATAATAATAATGGCGTATCTGCGTTACATAATTCTGTAGCACAGTTTTGTGGAAAGATTAGCCGGTACTAATAAACCGTTTCCTAGGGTACGCCCTACTGTACTAATCGTACATCCTTTCCGTGGAGGCTCTTTCCGTGTCCCGATGAGATGAAATGATGGTGATAGTGACTATGACGGGGTGAAGCCAATAAAGATCTTGACCTAAGCTAAGCCTAATTAACCAACCTTGGGAACCATTAGAATTAATCCACTTTCAAGAAATATACCCTTGTACCAGCCGGGAATTAAACCCGGGACTTCTAAGTTCTGAACACTATACCATGAGGCCGGTTAGTAATTAATCTGATGATAATAACCCTTGAATCAATAAGAGGGTAGCACCACCAACTGACCAACACCTTAGTCCAGAAGGTTCGATTCTCTATTGAGTACTGAGTTAAGTATCTCCGGGTTCGATTAATTGGACGGGCATATTGTTATTTCTTTGATAAGATTATGGTTCCCCTTCCACAATGACGAATTAATAACCGGGTGACTGGATGTCGTGTTTGTTCTAGAATTAAGTTAGTTTGTAGGTCACGTCTCTCTATTCAATCAATTGATTCAGAAAAGTGGGATGATATCAAGCTCATATAGTCTATTTTGGAGTAGGTGTGCAGGTTGGGGTTTGAATCCTGACCAGGAGTATTGAGGATAATTTTCTCTAAATGGCTCGCAAATTTCCCAATACGAAAACGCGGGTAGATTTTCTCCAAACTTTACCTATCTATGCGTAGTAAAACACAATGAATAAAATATTAAATACTAATAACTGACTCGTGACTTTTGAATTCAAACCCAGATGTTTGGGATGTATTCTGAGACGTCCGACACACTATCTGTGCGTCCAACCTCGCATATATTTGCATATTATTCAAGTGTGTTTTGAGAGGATGTCCAAATTTGTTTTCAATTTTATAATTTAAACAAAAATGTGTTTATACTAAAAGCAGTCTTTCACTCATCCGACTTTTTTTTAAATTCAACTTAGTCTGTTTTGATACATGGCGGCAACTCTGTGAGTGTAATTACAAACAACGTCCAATGATTTATTCAGTGAACAAATGGACACATAAATATTAAATACAATATATGATATTTTATTCCCACAGAAAAAAACACAAATTAAGGCCATTACTTCCTAAATTTAATTCGTTGGTCTGGGTGAATATAATGTGTTTATCTGTGCTATTGGCCGTTCCCGTAGTTCAGAGGTTAAAGAGACAGATACCACGAGTCTAGAAGACCATGGTTCGATTTAGGGTGATGCTGATGAATAAATTTACTATAGGTAAACAGATTTGTCCTGCTATCCAATTAGTAGATATCCAGGTTACATGCTACTATCTATTATATTAGGTGTACTATTTCGATAGTTTAATTTATAATTCATGTGTATTTATAAAATATGTATTAAATAAATTCATTTATAAAATACTATACTCATTTACCCCTATAGTTCTAGTAAAAAAAAGGCTATTGTTTTTTGTTATTAAAACTAGAATAAAATTAAATGTTGTGACGCTATGAATAATTAATATAAAANGAGAGAAAAAGTTTTCACTATATGAAATAACCAAAGTTGTAAATCATACGATTATGGTTATTAACTTACTACGAAAAGGATTATGCAGGTGAACATGTTTAAATACGGTGAATTCTACTTAAAAAGAGAGAGAGACATTTTACAACATTTCTAGTCCACTTAAACAAGATATTTTATTTTGAAGGTGAAACGAAACTTCTTTGGTGTGTCCAAAAGAAAAGAGGCGTTAAAGTAACATCAGCTTTAAGTTCTTTTTCCTATTATTTAAAAGGTGAAATTGGCCCTTAAGAAATCAAGATCCAAGGCATGTTTTCCACATTCATCGATGGGCTTAGTACAAGAATTAGTTGTTTGACAAAACCTAACATTCAACTACAAATTTTAGTTAAATTTATAGCTTTGTTGTAGGTGTGTAGCTGACACCTTGTACAATATATGTGTATTTATACACCAAAAAAACACATCTGTGAAGTTACGCAGAGGTTTTATTTATAACAGAAAATATATTAAAACAGGAGTGCTACTTTATTAAGCTATTTTTTTATTCGCGAAAGTAAAAATCAATGCCTTTAATAAAAAGAAAATATAAATGTGGCTAGCCAGTGTTCTCATACATAAATTTTTCAGAACACCAATAAAATTATCTTTCGTAGAATCGTCTATTCTAGAGCCACCATATTTCTCATAAGCTATCCTTATTTACCATAATTTAAGATGTTTATCAGTGAAAAATATCCCCTCCTCTCTTCCCCTACTCCCATAAAACCCTCCTCCCCAGCATCCAGTCAAAGATAGTTGTGTTTTAGAGAATAGCAGCCGACTCCACGGGGGTAAGGGGATTGGCCATAGCATACCGAAGCTTCCTTTGGCGCGATCCACAAGAAAGTCATTAAAATACGACAAGAAGTTCTTACCCTGTAGTGGCGTACACAGAAATATACTTTGTGGGAAAGAGTGCTACACAAAGTATCGAAACTATTATTTTTCTATTATATAACTATTAGGGTTTTAAGGGGTGTATAGTGGATTAACACTTTAAATATCTAGTATTAAACCGGTTCTTAAAATCTAGCTAATGCGTTCGATATATATTCAGTGCTCTATATTTGAGCTAATCTCGTTTAAAGAGAAAGTATTGTAAACGTAAGCATTTTAGAACTCGAGATAATGATGAATATTGAAGTTTAAAGAGGGCCAAACAAAAAAATGAGGAAAACCTTAGTTAAGATTAGTCGAATGATTTTGGAGGATTTTAATTTTTTTCTAAAATGGTTTTAACAATTTTGTTTAAAATTAATAAACGGGTAGTTTTTCACATGACAAATAACAACAATAGTCTATATACTTGTTTTTAGGGAAGCATTTGTTTAAGAGTAGTTTACTAATGACTGATTTTTGATAAATTTGAAACCTTTTAAAAATGTATCTGGCGATTTGATTAAATTGGGAATCTTGGAATTTTTTTCGTGATAAATAATATTAACAATTTGTTTTTCTTAAAAAAATTGTTTGAAGGTAGTCTGTTAATGAGTGATTTTTAAAAAAAATTAAAAAAATAGCTTTTACGATTTTGTTCAAAACTTGTAATTGGAGATTATTTAAAATGGTGAAAAATAAAACCTAAAATCTTATTTTTCTGAATTAAAAATTAATATAGTCTAGATGTTGTTTACTTATGACAAATTCTAGATTTTTTTTTTTAGAAAATTATCTTTAAAATTTAGTTTGATATGGGTAACTGAGAGTGTTTTTTCATAATAAATATGACTATATTTTTATTCTTACAGACATTAACAAATTTAGGGGGGCTTAAAAATGACTGATCTTTGAAAATTTGAAATTAAAATAAAGTTTGAAACTATGTTGTTTTAAATGTATATTTATAAAGAATGTTTATCATGATTAATTAACAAGACGATATGTTTGTTTTCGCGAGGACAGCTTACGGGGGGTAGTTTACTAAAAACCCAAATTTGAAAGAAAAAAAAGAATCAAGACATAAGAAAATATGTACAAATTTGTCTTACAATTGATGTATTTTTAAGTCTTGAGAAGAAGATACCCGTTACTTGAGCCCATTTCATTTACTATACTGGTACTTTGGTCCGTAAAATGACCAGAAATTGATATTAAACAGATAAACATAAGTTATTAAAAGCCTGTGTTCAATATTTGAAAATTAATGGTGCTGAGGGTAGTTATGAAGTGTTTCTAACATGTTATATAATTTTTACTTTCTCTTGACATCTTGGAGAAAATGTATTGTGAGTGTCGAAAAAATTGAACTCGAGTTTTTGATCAATGTCAACATTTCATAACCCCCTGAAACCAAAAATGTAGTTTACACAATGCCTTCTGTCTGGCCGTCTGTCTGTACCTCGGGCTAGAGCCTAAACTGTTTTACCAATCGGGCTAAAACTTGGTGTCTGAAGTTTTCATAAGGTTATCTCTAGGGGTTTTTGAAATTAGATATCTAACCCTAATTTTAAGAGTAGTTTACTAAGGACCAAAAGAGAAATGGTAGATTTTCTCGACATTCACTTCAACGATTTTGAATACATTTTATATCTAGACAATGTTTATTATTATAAATAAGATGGAAATTCTCATTTTCTCATGAAAATAATTTTGAGAGTACTTAACATGAGGGGCATTTTCCAATTTTGATCATTTCTGCGCAATTACTTAAGATACAAAATAACTTATCAATGTAAAATTGTAGTAGGCTATTAAAGATCAAAATCTTTTATTTAAAATATATCTTTATAAAACCAATAGTTACTGAGCTCTAAGTAATAAATACTTTTTAATTCAAGTTTTTGAAAATGAATTTGATTCTTATATTCTATAGTGGATAAAGATGTTTCCTTTTTTTTCAATTTTTCTGTAACAGTATTCCTAGTTCCTAATGTCATAGATTAAGCAACAGTGTATATTATTTCATTTATGATTTTTGGTGTAATGTTTCTACCACAATGTATAGACCTAGATTATTATTTCCTTTCACAAATCTTGTGTCTTTTTAGAAAATGTCTATTTTAAGATAAACAAGGGAGAATGTCTGCGTGGTTCAACGTACCAATTATACCGTGTTATTCTTAATTGAACAATACCATGAAGTACTATTGCTAACATCACATGCCGTGGAAATAGACGGCTACAGCCGAGCACATGTGACTCATACGACTGCCTATGCTGTATGTTGCGCGAATTACAATAAATCATCGATAATAATAAAATGAAGAGCTTTTCTCTCTGTCTGTCATGAGCGTTTCGCAATATCTATCGCAAGCAGAGGGCTGACATTTTAAAGATCAGTAGCTCATGTGCACGAACATGTGCACCTCGATGGCGGAATTTTAAAATTTGAATTTGAT
This sequence comes from Timema douglasi, assembly GCA_901482245.1. Classification (NCBI taxonomy): domain Eukaryota; kingdom Metazoa; phylum Arthropoda; class Insecta; order Phasmatodea; family Timematidae; genus Timema; species Timema douglasi. Next base: position 119,549 of record CABEEJ010000495.1, on the reverse strand, counting down.
TTTTTAAAGAAAATAAAAACTAAGTTGGAATAAATAAAGTGAAAAGGGTTTTTTTCTGTTTGAAGCAAAGAAAAAAGTTGCCCTGGTACTTCTGCTAGTAGGTAGTATTATTACGAACAAATAAAATAATATTATTACTTATTTATCGCTTAAAGCCTTGAAAAAAGTGCATTTGAATTTAATGTGGTATTAGTACATATTTTGGTGTAGAAGGTGTCTATCTTTAGTTTGAGGTAGGGATGAGGATGCAAGTTATAATTAATGAACTCGCATTAGCTTGGAGAGGTGATGGTAAAATCATGTGGAACACCCCCTACTTCTCCTCCTACAGATGGACCTGGCTGAGTTTAGAATATTGACCTACCCGTTAACGGCAATTCAGTATATTATGAACTCGTCTGCTTGGACCGTGTCACCACCGGTGCGGACGGATCCACCGGTTGTGACGCGTAAAATGAATCATCCTCAGGCTGTCTCCGCAATACTTGCTCCGATGGGCGGGCGACATTGAGATTTCTAGTCTTGTTACGACCTTTCATGTCTTGGCGTATTTTATGACTGAACAATGCGATTTATCTGGTTAAAAAAAAACAAGTTAATGATATTGCAGATATAAGAAGCCTTCGCCATACTTGAAAGAGAAGGAAGGGAGATAAAAACCCGTTCCTGGGGATAAGTAGTTGATCATAAGTCTAGATGATTCTGGGTCGATTCCGGGTGCTGTCTACTAAGATATTTACTACTTTATTTGTATACGGATTCGTTCTTATACTCTAGTTGTTTAGTACTATAGCTGTTAGCTTAGGTTAAGTTAGTTTATAAGTCCTGCTATCAAATTAGTAAATATCTAAGGGATAGGACTGGGTGTGTAGTTTTGGACGTAGCTTCCCGTCCTAGTTTAAGTTGGCTTGTAAGTCTTTATATCTAATCCTGGTGACAACACACTCAAAGCGCAAGAAGCCCTATCGCCATAGCTGCTACTTCCAGTGCATGTTGTAACACATTAAACCTACTTTTATACTAGTATTTTTCTAATTGTAGTTACAGGTTTACCAATATTCTAAAAATAAAAATCCAATTAATTAAAATCTAGCTCCAAGTTTTATTAGTTCCATGCAACGTCCTTAGATGCGAAATTTCCAAAGGGAAAATACTATAATAATTATGAGAGTAGCAAGTAGTAATAACATTAAAATTTTCACCTTCTACTTTCTATATGTAGTAAAAAATGTTTATGAATCCCTCACATAACTATGGTGCTATCTACATCTGAGCACGCAGACTAAGGATGTAGATCTCATCTGGTCCATTTTGCCGTCAAGAAAGATTTGGGGTTTGTATCTTTCTTATGAGGATGATTTTTCCTAAATTACCTCCCACTCTTCCACCAAGCAGGTAAAGGTTTATTTCCCCTAAACTATATCTTATTTCTCTCTATCGCAAGACAAGTGGTTGGGATACTATCTCATAGAGAATAAAGGAATTATACACTAGGAAAAAACAAATATAGAAACTATCCCACCATATTATCTTGCTGGGATTCAACCCCTGAACTTTCCATCAATGGTAAGCCAAGTGGATTTAGAATCTTAACAGCCCTAAGCCGTTTTGTTCATTAATCGACTCCAACCCACTATTCCCCCACCCCTATAAAATCGTAAGATTCAAATTTGGAAAGGATACCATTGCACACACAGACAATTAAGTCTGAACCCTGACCGGGGATCAAACCCTATTCTACGGGATCTGTGAGTGCTCGACTACAAATATTCAAGAAAAGCGCGTGGGAACAATATGGTAACCACCTTAGTCCCTTCAGCTTTATTTTATTTCACGTTATTTTTTACTGTCAGTGACATCTCATCAGAGGGTCCGAGGCTAAAAGAAATGGGAGGGGGTATAATGGTTATTTATGTGGGTCCGGGGCCCCCCAGTGGGTCTCGGGTTCTTGTGACGTGTCGCCGAGATGGAGCTGGACCAAGTTCGGCATCAAGGCTATCTACTGGAATGTGGATCCCCTCCCGATACCCTTTGTACCTCTTCAAAAAACAAAATGTCTGTCCCATGACTGAGAGCTCTAAGCCGTCCAGTCTTTGATGTGAGATGGAAGTCATCACGAGCTTAGGGTCTTTATTTAAACAGTTATCATTATCAAGCGTTGACCCGTCCTCGTGCCTTAGTTGTTCCCTGTCTAGAAGCAAGGAAACTTATACAGGAGTCCTTACTTGTATTCTGCTCCTGTCAAATTGTTCCACCATGAACTAAAGATAGCCATGAGTCACTGAATAACCATACAGGACTCCTTACTTGTATTCTATTCCTGTCAAATTGTTTCAACATGAACTAAAGGTAACTTACAGTCACCGGCAAAATAAAAGTACGATTATACTTTAATTTTTCAATTTTATTGTCTCCTTTGAATAATTTATTGAGGTCAAGTAGAACATTTAAAAAAATCTTCTTAACAATTTCGCCAATTGGTGTCATGGAAGCTGGTTATCAATTTATTACAAACATAGATATTGCTTGGTCCCTTTAGGTATTATATTGGACCGTATACACGGGCAATGTTTACAATATTAATTCAGTTAACGTAAGCTTTTACTTGTTTAAGATCACCTACTATAACAAATGTTATGAAAACTTTTAGCATTCATGAAAACCTGTGCATAATTTGGTAGTAACGCAATTAATAAAATGTTCAAGTACATACGCATGCACACACATTTGCAAATTAAACAGTGATTCCTTTTCTTTCAAACAAAACTAAAAATAAATATCTCTTATAACCCGCCCTCCCCCCATCGTCCGTAAATAACAGTCAGGGATGGTAACAAGAAAGTTATTTTATTCAAGTAACAAATATATACAACTTTATTAGACGAGTGAGACCGCTCAAAGCGTTAGGAACTGAAAGTCAGTTTGAAATGAACATGCTTTAATTGTCACACATAGGTTTTATGAACCATAGAAAGTAATTAAATTAAAAAAAAAAAGCATTATACAATATGAGAGAAGTAACTAAAGGTAAGTTCCAACGTGACAAGTTGGCAGGACTGTCTCGCACAAGTCATAGCTACAGATAATCAACATTTGATACTTGAAAGACACCTACTCTCGCCCATAAACGGCGGCTCAAAACACATTATATGATATATTTTAAATTGACCTTCATAACAATCACTGTTTGGTATCCTTAGCCCTGTCATAATAGCAATTTACAGGTAGATCAAAGATCATTGGTATTAATACCTAATCAGAGATACAATCTTATAAATACAAATAATTATATAATTGCCCTTAATGGAAGCTTTCATTTAGTTGAAACAATAACAATATGGGTCCATTACAGTGGCGGTTCGTGTATAGGCACTGCGGAACTGCAGAACCCCCTATTTCCACATGATATTATCGATAACATTTAATATAATGTGTCCTTTTTTCTTTAATTCTTTATTTATTTTTGTAGCACAATATATATATTCCTTAAGCTTAATGTCAGTACTTCAGTAGCCATCCCCCAGTTTATGAAAAATATACAAAAATCTTTGTAAGGAATTGTGCGCTTCATAGTTCCATCGAGGTGGTGTTTGACTGTTGTGCGCATGCGCACATAGGGGGTGGGGGATGGGGAGGAAGCCGGGACCGCCAGGTAGAGAGAGCACTGTTGCTCTCGCAGTGCCGGCTTTGGCGTGATGGTGGAAGGAAGTTTTTTTTTTAACTCAGCGTATGTTGTGCTTAAAAACCGGGTACCATATTCTTAAATGTGATAAAGTGTAGAAGAGTGTAGAATTAAATTATTATTTTGCTTCCAGCTATTTTATTTGATTAATATATTTTCGGTTCTTTTATTTAACAGAAAGACTAAATGCGCTTGCAGTACTTTCAATGGAGAAGAATTTCCTCAATTGTCATCCAGAGATCATGGAGAAAATTATTGAACTTTTTTGCGCAAATTAAAACAAGAAGAATGGATTTAATTTTTAAATGAATAGATCAAGCTTGAACTGTAACAATTTAAGTTAAATTAAGTTAAAAAAATGTTTGTTAAGATTTTATCAAGTTCCTGAATACATTTTCTTTCTATGCATGTGTTTTTTTCCTTTTACACAATTTAAAACAAAGGCTAAACATTTTCTGGAGCCGCACTCCCACTAATTTTAGCCACTGCTCCATTAAATAATCGTCCTCCCAACTGAACAGGACTATATTTGAAATCACCCGCCAAAACCTACAACTTTAATTTTGATGACGATGCCACCAAGCGGCTTGCTCAAACATCTAATAATTAAAGCGAAGTCTACAGTACAATCTTGCTGACTTGCGGCCCCATCTTTAACTAACAAACAATAAACTTTAAACATTACCAACAATATTAAAGAATCTCCCAATAAATAACAAGATGATTTCAATCCTAAAACAATATTAGGGTAAGTAGAACTGACGAGCGGCACTATAAATTAATAACCGTCTCAAATGGCCGGTACCCAAAGGGTAAAAAACCACATCCGTTAGTAGGAAAAGCTGAAATTTCAAGTAAAAAACACATAGACCAAACGTCCCTCAAAGAGATCTTAATGCAAAGATAGGACATACAGTTTGAACTAACCATGCAAAAAAATATATTTCTATGGTTTTAGGAGCCCAGATATATACTAAGTCCACCAGATGTGAATCCCATGTTAATAATCAATAAGTCTAAATTTTCTAAGTCCAGAAACGATAATTTTGAATAAATTAAAAAACTATAAGTCTAAAGTGAATTTTAAATATTCTAACGTGAATCAGCTTATGACAACGTCGCTCACCTTGAAGCCAGTATGTAATATGTGACTACATCACAGAATCCTACCATTATATATCCTAAGAATCTTCCACGTGTTCTCAAGGCACGGTAACAATGGAAGGGAGAGAGGGGTAAGGGGTAGCATGCGTCTATAACATACTGGGACATACCACACCTCTCCAGGCGCGTGTGGAAAGAGCAGTTGTATGAGTTTGCCGAACACAGCCGATAGAGCGCAGCGCGCTCGTGCATAGCCTTCTTTTTTCTTTAGGCGTGGCTTGTTACTCACGACGGGGAATGAACCATGGGCCTCGATTTAATCAAGTATTAGACAGTGCCACGATGTGTTGCTGAGACAAGTCAATTGGGATGGTGAGTAAAACAACCTCTAATTGTTTACTTGTTGTAACAATTCTGAAAATTGAAAAATGACACCTGGACACGGGAATCGAACCCGGGACCTTCGGCTTAGTACGTCCGGGTTCGATTCCCGTGTCCAAGTGTCATTTTTCAATTTTCAGAATATGATATCTATGAGGGACTATCCCCACTAAAATGCATTAACAATAGTTTCGGCTATTTGTTTCATTGTTGTAACAAGGTTACACTCTGTTTGGAAAATAATTTTAGTGAAGTCATTTTAATGTGTAGTATATACACATTAACGACCTCACTAAAATTATATATATGTTTATGTATGTATTCACAGTTCAATACGTCGGACTATTTCAAGATATACAATATATATAAAGTTTTCATTTTTACATACACACGCCGTTTTCTAAGAGGAATTTTACTTTTGTTAGCATTCCCAACTATTTCCAAAATAAAGATGATAACGATGCACGTCTTATTCTTAGTAGTAATATTTTTTAGCACTGTGGGCTATTACCCATTCGGGCTATACGCTTATGCACTAATTACGCTAATGGTATATGAGGTATAAGGGATTAGAAAGGTTATATTTAGAGGAAGTGTAACTGAATTTGCGCGGAGAAATAGCGCAGAAAACCATTCTGGAAAAATCACCTTCATTACACCCGACCGAGATTCAAACCTTGATCTCCCCGTCCCCACCAGTCTAGCCTACTGCAAGAGTAGTGCCTTAGACCATTCGGTCACTAAAGTGAGTTTTTAGTAATAGCTACATCACTGATTATTTTGTTTTAATTATCACTACTGTTTCAATGCAGGTTTATCTGCCGAATTAGGTAAGAACAAACCACCTGTGTGTNGGGGGGGGGGGGGGGACACATAAGTTGTTGAAGTTCGTATGATTGGGTTCTGGCCTTTAGTCACAACTGAAAGGGGGGAGAGGGGTTATCAGAGGGTCAACCGGCCCTATTAAATCATCAAAGAGAGGGGGCGTAATTTCACGCATTGTGATTAATACCGCGACAAAGAATCACATTTACCAAACATACATTATGACCAGGGGCCAGTTTTTTTTATTCGCTTCCTTCTTTAAGATGATATCGTAATGACAAATAGGGTAGCAGTAATCGGTCATAATGTCAGCTTACGGTTTAATTCGTTATCTTAATCTACGAACCGACATTCACAATGGATATCGGTATTGTTGTGTATCGTGAGCAAAACGCATTCAACGACGTTGCGAGAATGATTGGACGTACTTGACTATAAAAGTAGATAGAAATTGTTAAAATAATGGGTTTGGCCAGGGCTTTTATTGTTAATATTTTATTCAAAAGAAAAAGAAAAAAAGTAGCCCGCCATTTTTATTAGATGTAGTCGAGGAATCTTCAGGCGGTATGATTAAGGCCAGCGCCTACTTGAAGGGAAATATACTCACATTAGTATTTAATATGAGAATAGTGGTTCTGAAGCTTAAAAAGCATTAAAACATTTTTCAGTTAGAATTTTTGGTTGTGACTCTAAATTAAAAAAAACTGTATTGGTTTGAGGAAGGTTAGATCTGGGTTTTTGCTGATTTACTTCACTACCTAAATTGCTACATTTACTATAAAATGTAATTGAAAATGAGCTCAATCTACATGGTAATAAAACAAATATAAAACTAAATGTAAACTTTATAAATCTGTAAGGACACGTTGATTGATATCTTTTGATTTCATTTTGGCTTGAGCCATAATTTAAAAAAATATTACCCACGCTGCGCGAACTAAATATCAAGAAAATTTACCCACATTTTAGAAAATATTCTGAATAGAATCAAAATTAATTTACCAAGTTTTCCGGTGACATATAGGTCGGAATTTGAATCTTGGCTGGATTCACTGAGAATGTTCTTTCATTCTACTTCCATGTGAGGGCAGATAGGCTACATTTCATCTAAATTAGAGCTTTTTTTAGCGTTACCCCATAAGTGTAGTTAAATGTGTATAGTCTGGAAGGATAATAAGACATGGAGCAATAAAAGAAAAACTTATTATTATTATTATTATTATTATTATTATTAGCACCGCGTCTTACTACCCGTTCGGGTTATACGCACTTACGCTAATTTGTAACGGTAGGGTGATTGTGAGATGAAATGGATGGACCTACAGTTTAACGTGGAATCCGAACCACGGTGGAGGCCTGGCATTCCTCACATTCACAAGATTTATTGTCAGAGGTGAAGGAGGGGTTTGGTAATCAGATAAATCTGTGCCGGGACCAAGGATTTAACCCCGGCCGCCAGCACAGAAGTCTGACACCTTACCTCTAGACCGCCAGGTCACCCCTAAAAAAACTTATCAAATAATGCAAGCTTACTGAGCATTTGATCGTGTCTTAGCATCCCGATATGTGGAATGTTTAAAAGGACCACTTACTTGATCGCTAAGACGCTTTACAGACGTTCATAAATATCTAATTAATTAAGACGTAATTCATTTTAAAATGTCTTGAGATGCTAAGATGGAGGTAATAGACATTTTACGTTTTAAAGTTAAAAACAAAAACAGAAAATGTAATGGAGAGGTCAAACTATTCCCTCTTCAAGGACGTTTCACGTTAAATTCCGCAGTTCTGAGATAAAGTGAATGGTTAGTTAGATTTAGCTTTCCTCAAATAAAGTGTAAGAGTCATAACAAGAAGATTTTTTAAAAAGTTTTGTTTTATTGTTTTTGAAAATTAAGAATTCACCCATCTCGCCCCCAATGGTCATTTTATCACTGTGAAAGGGTAAGCCTCCTTCAAACCCAAAATAAATGTGTTGGCTCTACCAGGAATCAAACTCTTGACCCAGCAGACAAATAGTATTCACTACTCTAAGGAGTCGAGTTTTCTTTGTTTAAAAATATATATTTCCCAGCTTAGTAAAAATTAAACTTCTTCCATCGTAAATATGATGTAGCCTTGAATATGTTTAATATAAACCTATTAATAATGTTCTCACACACACAAACACAGAAACCGGCAGGGGTCCAGTAACACAGACACTGGATTAATAAAAAAAATGCCGTCCAAGACGACTCGATCATGGCAACATTTGAAAGTGGAAGAAAACTGTTTTGTTCGTTATGGAACACTGAGACGCCTAAAACACGAGCATCTTCAATGCAGACACAATAGCGAGACAGATCTTCCGTGATTTATGACAAGCCGGGCACGACACAATTCTTTTTATGAGAAAGCTTAAAACGCAACGTTATTGTATCCTTCTTTGATCGAAAACACACGACCCTTTAAAGATTTATCGATGAAAATAAACAATATCAATAAACCTCCTTAAAGGCCGTAATTTTTTTAAAGAAAAAAAGTGTGAAAATCTGCAAGAATAATCGCGCGTGGTTTGTGTCTTATGTCTTTATAAGGCGTTAAAGTCACTACAAAATAATTTATGAAACCATTGTAAAAAAAATATGTTTTATATAAATATTAAAGCTATGGCACCTTGTTGTGTGCGTACATTGTTTCTCGATAAACTATTCTTCAGGTATATATTATTATTCTCGCTGTTTAATGATGACACTTACCTCATTAGTCGGAGCGGGTTTATGATTGCTTCGCAAAAGTAAAATACGGTGCACTTAAGTTCGGGGACAAGAATAAAAATTATGTTGAATGACTGACAAATAACTTTAATGGTACCACTATTTTTATTATTATTGCTTCAGAGTAGTTTTATGACCGTAAGTTGGTTGGCATTTAATGCCAAGATTTCAATTGGAAATGGTAATAAGTTCCACCCCTTTGAGGACGAAATATAAATTAGACGTTATGTTAATTAGTGTAGGAAGATGACGTTTCCTGATATTTGAAAACTAGCAGAAGTACCCAGCACGACGTTCCCCCTCAAAACGCTCTTTATTTGCTTCATAAAGACAAAAAAAAATCTCATTTTATTTCTTCCAACTCAGTTTTAAATTAGTTTACAAAAATCAGATCCAATTTTTAAAATCCTGTTTCAAGGTGCATGTGTTTGTACACGGGGGCTATTAATTTTTAAATGTCAGACGTATGCGTGTTATGTGTGATAAATATTGTCCAACGCTCATGACGGACACACAAACTCTTCATTTTATTAATATATATATATTTTTAAAAATCTCACTCCACTAAATGTGTTAACTTTCAATTCAAAATATATAAGGTCACATGATATTTCTGCTATAATAATTATCATTACTCCCAATTAGGTAACCGTCCCCATGGTGTAGTGGTCAGTGCATCTGGATACAAGTCTAGGGGTCCAAGGTTTGATTCCCAGCTAGTAGCTTGGGTATTCTTTACCCAAAAAGGGAAACTATCCCAATGGCCACAAAGGTTTAGTTAATTAGGCTTAAGTTAGTTTTAAGTGTTTTCACTGGTCCTGCACCTTCATACTCACTATCACCATCATCTCATCTCATCTCATCGGGACATGGTAAAAGGAGCTACATAAAGGATGTACCGATTAGTACATTCGGGCGTCCCCTGGGCAACGGTACATTAGTACTGATTAATCTTTCCGCTACTGGGCTACGATTGATGTAGCCCAGATGCGCAATATTATTAATAGCCACTTAGGTGGTCACGCGAACTAGTGCGTCAAGCGTCTCAAGAGACCGGGTTGATGGTGATTGGTATGTAAAGACTTAAATCTCTCCTGGTGTACTAGGCCCCTAGGGGAGAATAGGGAGAAGGGATCATATTCTTTCTTAACACAAATGATGGTGACTTTCTAGAAACTACTTTCTTCGCCTTTAACTTTTAGAGTAAGCCACTAACAAACATGGTGATTAATTTAATGGTGAAAAAAACACCTATAAGTTAAGGATTTCCTAACTAATTCTAGTTTTAAGCTAGTTTTTAGTTTGGGGATTTAACATGCTCTTCCTATCCACTTCTGTGACATCATGGTCCAAGGCGTCACTATTGTGTTAGAACTGACTGCCGATGATGGGTAAATCCAGGTTCGGATCACAGTCGGGTGTACTGAAAGGGGATTTTCTAAAATTATTTTCCACTCTTCCTTTACGCAGATGCGGGTCCACTTCCTATGACTATAAACTTCCTCAACCCTAGAAACATTAGCGTAGTTATTACGTAATCGCATAACTTGAACCGGTAGTAAGACACAATTTGTAGACGGCCTTATCTTAGTGTCCCGGAAATTTTGTACCGCGGCGAATTAGGTGTGCCGTGCGGCCACAGCCCAGAGCGTCGCTACACATCGCTGTTCAGTAAAAACAGGAATTAAGTTAGTACCAGTGGCAGCCACGCGTCGTCATCATTTCTGACTTACTCGTACTTACTAATATTTTAAATACATCTTACAACATCGAAAGCTTTCACGTGAAAAGTAATGGTTTACTTAAATTTACTAATGGTTTGAACGAAATGTTTCCATTGTTTCCAAACGCTAAAGAATCGGGCACATAGAATTATCTTCAACCTTTATCTTGGAACATTCGAAGTTCATTCAGGAAACATATTATTCTAAGCTTTACTAAACCTGAGTTGCCTTGCAACTTTTGGACTGGGTGTGTATTCCTTCTTTTTTTTTGACGCTGTGGCGTGTACCCAAAACAAAATAGTGTACCGCAAGAATAAAATTAGCTTGTTAATTGTACCGTGAACACAAAAAGTTTGTGGAACACTGTCTTATACTGCGGCAGCACACTAACCATGAGACCACCAACTTCATCTCCAGTAGCTACTATAGAATAATTAATTCATATTTGAATATTAAATTATTTTATTTGTTATATCAGATCACGGAGCATAAACTTTGACTCTTAGGAAGATGGGAAAGAAATGTTTGGAAAGCTTTAAAATGAGGTGCTGGAGAAGACATGAGAATATCAGGTGAACAGACAGGGTGACAAATGAAGACGTCCTAAAAAGAGTGGGTGAGAAGAGAACCATAGGATGTGATTCTTTGGTGCAAACCAAACGGGATCGTACATATCCTTAAGAGGAACTGTCTTTTGGACGACGTCATAGAAGGCAAGATTGAGTGAAAGAGGAGTTTAGGAAGGAGGATTCAGATATTGGATGACTTGAAAGAAAGAAGAAAATTCTTGGAGCTGAATTGAGGAGGCAGAGATCAGGGCAGATTCACGATCTAGGCTCGCTGACAAAAGTTATAAGACAAAACACATAATAATAAAAATATAGAATATAACAAAATACTGGGCTTATACCAAGCCTTATTAAGGTGGGAATGTAGGGGACGTTAGAAAAGGTGAGTGTTTTTGCAGTTTTTAAATCAAAACTTTTTTCGTCCGAATAAATAAAATATTATTATTATTATTATTATTAGCACAGCGTCTTACTACCCGTTCGGGTTATACGCACTTACGCTAATGTGTAATGGTAGGGTGATTGTGAGATGAAATGGAGGACCTACAGTTTAACGTGGAATCCGAACCACGGTGGAGGTCTGGCATTCCCCACATCCACAAGATGTCTTGTCAGAGGTGAAGGAAGGGTTTGGTAATCAGATAAATCTGTGCAATAAAATATTGCTTCAGTAGAAAATACAGTTTAATTTTCTTCACGTGGCGTTATAACATTTCTTGAATATCTGTCGAGGGTGTCCTGGAATTTAATGATAACGTTTTTTCTTCATTTAAAAAGTTTCTCATATAATGCTGCAATACTCATGACATATTCAAGAAATGTTGATATCACTGTGTGAGGAATCTTAAAGTCTATGTTTGTACTGAAGCAATATTTTATTTATTTTGGCCCAAAAATGTTTTTTCTATAAAAGCCACAAAAAAACCTGATCTTTTCCGGCGTTTCCTACACCCTCAACTAAAACCCTCGGATACAGTAAAGAGACGACCACCACTATACCATTAATATAATTGTATCTTTTAACAGGCTTCTTAGCAATACTGTCAATTGTTTTAAATAAAGAATATGTTTTTGCACCACGTATTACTATCCGTACGGGTCATCAACATTTAATTACACTAGCTATTGAAATAGGGACGAGTTCCATTTAGAGGAAATGCACCTATTTTCGCAGAAAGTAGGAAACTATAACTCCCTATGCTTGGCAGAGATTTGAGCCTTGACCTTCACGCCACCAGTATGCTCGACCAAATGAGTCTGATTCCCACCAATGTGAGTAAATCTAATTTAAAATGTTAGTTCATACCAACATGATTACGTCATAAAGTCACGTGTGAAAAATATACGCAAGCATCCATTACGACTTATAAATAACCCAAATAAAGTAATTTTGTGTCTTGGTATTGTAAAGGTCAAACAAGTTCCTAAAAATGTGGGGTGGTGACTAGCTTGTAAATTCTCCCCCTCCCATGACACGGTGACCTCTGATCTTCAGACGGACTCCACTGGGTCACAGTGTCAGAATGTTTTGACTACCTGTGACCTCGTCACCGCCTCTTGAATATAAATCTTGGGACATGTTTCCAGTTTGTTCCTGAGTACACTTTGACCGGATTAAGTTATTTTTAATCAATCCGCATTCGATGAACACCGGACTAAGGTGTCAGTTTCATCGGGTCTGGGTCACCAATTATGAGAAATTCTAAGATCGAACCTTGGCCGGCCATACAAATTGTAGTGAGTGCAATTTTGCACATCTTATTTATAATTGTGGTTCTCCCATACTGACTCTGCCAAAATTTAGGTGAATTTCCTCCAAAAACCTTTCCTAATTCTTACCCCTAGCATTAAACTGTTAATAACTTTAGTGTTTATTTATTTGCTCTATGTCTTGCTATCTTTCCAGGCTATACAAATTTAGTTACACCAATGAGTTAAGGAATAAGAAAATATAAATTTTAAGATATGTTTTCTCATTTGTGTGGAGGAAGAGTGAGAAACCGTTTAGCAAAAATCACCCTAAGTACACCCGACTGAGATTCGAACTTCTATCTCCGTGTCACTGGAAAAATAAACTAAATGAGTTAGTCATTTAGTCCACTTGCCCAATGATGTGGGTAAATAAAATGTATCTAACGGCTCAATCAAAGGGTGTAGTAGGCCCTAAATGGTATAGTATCCTGGAGTGTGTGCTCCCGTATTGGCTTTAGAATAGAATGGGAAAATCATAATGACCAATCACATAGTCCTTTAGTGAGCCCATCAAGAATTAAAAACCTCTAGTCTATTGCTTCTAATCTAGTGCACTGTGAATCCAACATCTTAGACCAAATTGCCACCAAATACGGTATTATTCTTTGATGGGATTGGTTAAGATAATACTAGTTTTTTGGTGTGAGAAATAAGTATACACTGTTACACACAATTTTGGTTTCTTATTATACAGAATGCTTCAGGATGAAAGGTCAATGTTCTGGCTGAGAAATCATAGAATTGGTCATTCCAAGAAAAAAGTGTGTATGACATCGTGTCCTTTTTTGAACGGCTCCCGGTGACCTGGCGGTCTAGGGGTAAGGTGTCAGACTTCTATGCTGGCGGCCGGGGTTCAATCCTCGGTCCCGGCACAGATTTATCTGATTACCAAACCCTTCCTTCACCTCTGACAAGACATCTTGTGAATGTGGGGAATGCCAGGCCTCCACCGTGGTTCGGAT
>CABEEJ010000495.1:90225-104979 GCA_901482245.1 Timema douglasi | reverse complement strand
AGGTCGGATGATAGTTTCAATAGTAGAGGTGGTAGGTCAGATGATAGTTTCAATAGTAGAGGTGGTAGGTCAGATGATAGTTTTATAGTGAAACCGAACAAGTAAAGGGAGTACTATCTAGATTCTAACAAATTGGAACTAGAAATGATATAGCTGTTGGGATAATTATATTTAATCATTTATGTTGTTTACTAAAGTTTATCAAACTAATTATGTGAGATATTTAGTGAAGTGCTTTATCAAATTAATTATTCCTAAAAAAATTTCAAACAAGTTACTTTTCAACCGATTCAGTAAAGAGTTCATAAGATATGAAAATGACTTTAGAACATTCAACATACTACATGAAGAGTGGTATAACTCTCTCTCACTGCATTTTTTTTCTAGTGGACCCGCCTCTCAAAAGCATATAATATCTTGATCACTTTATGACCGTAGCAGTTAGCCAGTTACGCCCATCAGCCAACTTGTAGCTGCTTTACGACAACAGTGTATTCATTTTAAACACTTAATGGTTGAGTGAGTGCCGAGTTTCAATATGCCTCGAAAGTGTGAAAATTATGTAACCGTATTTGCCATTTGTCGGATAACTAGCTATACTACTTTAAAATCTAGCTTCAAACCTATAACTGTGTATTTGAGATAATGGTTGAAAGGTTATATAAAATATATTACATAATTTGCTGTTCCAATGGTTTGGCGAGAGCAAAACTATCAGTTTGACAGACTGATACTTTTTATCATCTAAGATAATCAATCAGAACATACTTTAAACATAAGTATTGTATTCATCATTGCCATATACACCATCAGACTAGTATTTTAGAGTTCCTAAGCCTCCAGAAAAGTGAACCGTTGTTGATGACGCCAATTAAAACGAGCCAATTCTTATGGTACGGTTTATCATCGAGCCAAACTTTATAACTTCTACATCAAACGAGTCGCATCTTATCTCCCAAAATGTGCTCAATGAATTAGTAGGGGACTCGAACTTATCCTAGAGTCCTGCTGAATTGTTCGGGTCACACCAGCTGAAAAACAATACAAATATTTCTATATTTCGTTACAGGTAAAACATTATTTATTTAATAATCAAATAGCTAAAGCTATTATTTATGCTTTTTTAGTGAGGGTTACTCCATCTAGATATCATATTATGAAAATTTAAAAATGACACCTGGACTCAAGAATTGAACCCGGGACCTTTGGCTTAGTGCTCAAATCATCTAACCACTGAGATGTACAGGAATAGTTCCGTGCTCAGGGTCATTCTTCACTCATATTTTAAGGCACAGTCTATGATTGACGAGCAATCCCTTACAATTATAATAATTGTACAAATGGCTGCAATAAGCCAACTAACCAGTCGAAGGCGGCTGCGTTATCTGATAGCTCGTGATCTTAATTATTATTATTATTATTAGCACCGCGTCTTACTACCCGTTCGGGTTATACGCACTTACGCTAATGTGTAATGGTAGGGTGATAATGAGATGAAATGGAGGACCTACAGTTTAACGTGGAATCCGAACCACGGTGGAGGCCTGGCATTCCCCTCATTCACAAGATGTTTTGTCAGAGGTGAAGGAAGGGTTTGGTAATCAGATAAATCTGTGCATGGACCGAGGATTGAACCCCGGCCGCCAGCACAGTAGTCTGATACCTTACCCCTAGACCGCCAGGTCACCGTGATCTTAATAAAATCACACATTTGTAGCTGACGATTTCCGCGCATCCATCATAGACTCTGCCTTAAAATATGAATGGAGAATGACCCTAGGCACGGGACGATTCCTGAATAGCTCAGTGGTAAGAGCAGTGGCGTACTAAACGATGGTCCCCGGTTCGAATCACATGTCAAGGTGTCATTTTTCAATTTTCAGAATAAATATTTATTGAAATGTCTTTTACTTCATGTGGTGATTGTCTTTACTGTACATATATTGGAAATTGCGTAACTACACTAAGCCAAGATCACAAAACCAATAGTTTGAGATTTAAGGAATGTAAAGACAGTGGCTACAAGTACGCTCTGTTGTTTTCGTTACTGCTGGTAGAATTATTATAGTTGCTGATTTTGTCAAGTTTTTTAGTATTTCAGCTACAATGATTTGAGTTAATTGCTATGTGCATATATTTACAACTTCTACATTATTTGGGCCATTATTGATTAAATGTATCTCATGTAATGGTAAAGTTTCAAGAGTTAAAATGAAAATTATTTGATGAAGTTCTTAAACCTTTTTACTTATTATTCTATTGTTTTCTTACCGAATTCTCACTTTAAACACATGAAACTATGTGAATGTAAATATTATTTCGGCTATGAATATGACATAATTTAAAGGTGTAATTTTAATTTTGCAAGTTGTTTATGTCCTATTTTGCCATTACTTTCAGTGATATACGGGAATTACGATTTACGAGTAACATTAGTATAAACACATTACTAGGAACTCTGTGTGGTCTGTTACGGGAGAAGGTCCATGACATCATGAGTTACCGCACTGGGTGACACCAACCCTAGTTACGCCACTGGGTAAAGATAAATACGGTTTTTTTTTTGGTCCATAGAAAAAGGAAGCTTGCCACAAATAAAACTTTTGATCCTTTTTTGAATGAAGTTGAACTAAGAATTTGGACAGCATTCAAATATATCTGCAGCAATTTTTTGTGAAACATTAAAGCAGACAACTATCAGGAAATCGTAGGAAATCTCCTTTAGACAGTGAAGCATTTCACTAAAAATTATTTTCTAAGCCAACATTTGAATTTATTTCTACAAAATCTTGGTATATTTAGTGACAAAAATGGACGGCGTTTTCACCAAGATCCTTTTTTCGTGGGTTAAGGCGGGGGTGGGGATGATGGGCGTATAGCACTAAGGAAAGCTGTAAGATTACAGCTGGAGTATTATGAATGATGTGCCTTGGATATTTTTTTACTAAAATAACTTTATATTTTTATAAAGTAATATTGGTTTAGTAGGCCTATGTGAATTAAGAATATGACTTTGTTAACGATGAATTTATTTTAAACCGAGGGTGATATAAATATTATAAAGACATATATGCAAGCAGCACTAAAAACAGTCCATGATGTTAGGTCAGATAATATAAGGGAACCACATTTCATAAACAAATCTAAATTAGTGATACATTATTGCAAAATGCAATTTAAAATATAGTATTCAGATATAAGCCTACAGTGCTTTTGTTTTTTTCACCATCTCTTCACGTAAATGCTGGGGTATTTACTTAAAACTATAAATAATTGACCTGTTCATTTAAATGAGGATAGCTTTGAGTCGCTAATAGAAAGCACACAAGTACCAAAACGTCCTAATAAAGCTAACTTTTGTAAAAAATAAACGTGATCTGATGGGGTCACGAATAGTGCCTTGTTATCCCAACACGATGACGGTCTGTGCAAACATCCTACTACCAACCTTACAATAACATCGTGCCACTTAACTGTAACAGTTAGGTTCATCAAACCAGTGTTCCAACATACAAATCTGAACCTTAAGGAAAGAGCAGATGGGACCATCTCATTCTAGAGTGTAGAGTAGTTTTTGTAACGAGTGCCTGTGTCCACAATGGTAGGGAATCCCGCCTAACTTTACCTTAGCCTTGCTGTCTCTCGTGGGTGGTCATCCTCACCCCCCTCAGCCCCTAAAATAACACCTACCCTGTCCCTTACCTACTGAAAAAACACTTATCCCACGACAACTATGTAACATTCTAACAACTGCCCCTTTCTAGTTCTCTCTGGTCAACCTTGTTAGGGCAGTACAAGTGTGCGACATCTCAGACGAGTCGGCGGCAGGACGTCTGACGACTGAGCACTAGTCACTAGAGCACCCTTTGGTCGAATGGTCCCAGGCTTCGCTCACGCAATAGATTGGATTGCTGGTGGTCATGGTTCTAATCCCAGTGAGATGTATTAGGGAGGTTTTGTCTAAATGGTTTATCCACATACTAGACACGCAAGTGTGGTTATAGTTACTCTAAGTCTGAACTATAACTTCCTCATTCTTACCGTATTGGTGTATATATGCGGATAGCCCTTGACGGGTACAAAGATGAGGTGCACAGATATGGCAAGGCTTAAAAACTTATCAATAGAAATGGGAAAGCCCCATCTCACCCCATTATAGATTGATGGGTGGAGGATTAAATACTGAATCTGTTCTCAATTTGAGTTAGATTACTACCCACATCGGTGGTTACACGATATAAGGCGTCACTTTCACAAATTTAGGATAGGTGAAGGTTAGAATCTCGTCTGGGTGCACTGAAAGTATATTTTCTCTAAGCGACCACTCTTTTCACTCGTACTTGTTAAATACTTTGGTTAACTACACCAATTGACCTGCTTCGGTGACTGCATGCTCTAAGCTGGCATAACTCTCGCAATATACAAGCCTGTTGATGACCGGGAGATCAGGGTTATAATCCCGGTCGGTTGTACTGACGGTGGTTTTCCACTCTTCCTCCATGCAAATTTGGTTACACTTCCTCTAAATTCAACATTCCTTATCCCTAACTCAGCGTAATTTAGTACATATACGTATACGGTATAACCTGAACAGGTAGTAAGACACGGTGCCAAAAACACCAATAGAGCAGTGAGGTTTGGATTGAAAGGAAATGGACGCGCACCTGCGTGGAGAGAAAGTGGTAAACAATTTGGGGAAAAAAATAATTTAAGTTCATCGATGTGGTTTGTGTGTCATATTATCTTAATAAGAAAGCGTTAAGTGTACAGTCATTTTATATATACATATATATTTGTACTTGTAACAGCTAATTTATTTTCACTAAAATAAATCCCTACGTAAGCTCATTTTTCAAAATGTTTTCGTTTGTAAATGTGAATTTGCATAGAATTTTTTTTTTAACGGATGTCAAAATAATTTACCAACGAAATAAATAAATGCTTCCAGTAAATTAACCGTTATGACTTATGAGTAATGGCGCAGTGCGGCTTTGTTTTGTTTAGCAAGAGTAATGTGTTGATTGTTCATTTGTTTTGGTCTTATAGTCAGCAATGCCAACTTTACTTTCCAAATTATTATTCTATATGAATATGTACACACGCCTAGCTTAACAAAAGTTGTACCCATAAATTATACTTAATAAGGTGGTTTTGTAGGGGCACAGCTTAAGAAGGTATTTTTCAAGGTTTGACTTTGAGAAAAATTGAAATGTGAGTTTCAAAATATAAATACTAAGAAATTTAACTAAAGTACGTCAAAAGCTGGATATAATTTTATTCTGTAAAGGATCTTTTTTTTAATACTGTATCTTCCTACCTGTTCAGGTTATACGCATTGCAAAGTTTTTGAAACTAGTTTATTCAAAATATGTACACATATTCTTGCAAACTATACATGAGGATAGCTAGGAAGAAAGAATATTTAATCACGTTTCTTATATTAAGGACACTTAACCAATATTTCCCCCAGGATCAATGGACACGAGGACTAAACGTCAGACTCATCTAGTCTGATTTGTTGATGATGGGAGAATGTACTGAGGGTATTTTTTTTTCTTTCCAAATGGTTTCCTACTCTATATCCACGCATACTCTGGACTATTTCCTCTAAATTCTGCCTTCCTCAGATTCACCATATTTGTGTAATTAAATGTGTATGTATTGGATGTGTAATAAGATTTAATGCACAAAGAAAATATTATAAAAACCCTAAGGTAGGGTAAACACGCTCTAGTAAGACAAGGTGCACGAGATAAAACTGTCAGAAGAGGTCAAAGTTTGCGTAAACACACTACAGAAAGACCTAATAAATAAAACTGTAAGAAAAGCCAAGTTAGCGTAAAATTACTATAGTACGACGCAAAGATCCTTCAAAATAAATAAATAAAGCGATCTATTGTGTGTGAGTTCCAACTAACATAAAACCTACTGCATTGTGCAAACAACCAATAGCTATCTATATTTCCACGCGGAGTACTTCCGCATCCTGCTGGTGAACTTGCGGCCCGGGCTGTCGATGGCCCCAGCTGAGTCCCTGGACCACCCGTGTACCTTGCAACAACCACGTCTCATCCTCTCCGGTTCCTTATAAGGGGGTACATTTCCTGCACGAGGTTACCGTAGACCCCACGAGTAAAGCTTAGCTCGCGATCGAAAATAAAATAATCTAATCAATTTAATATAGTCAGAAAGTAGACATTAAACACCCCCAGTAAATATTTTGCCACCGTGTCGGACTACGCTATCATCCCTAGGGAGAGTGTATGATGACTATCAGAAAACAGCGTTGTCATTCTCTTGTATTCATGTGGTAAATCTTATCTTAAACGTAAGACAAATTTCACAATGGTAGATTGTCAAAGCTGCCAATTAATCCAGCAGCCATGAAGTTACACGCTTAGGTTTTCGTCTTATCTACGTCTATACTATAAAGTAATCACTCTGTCATTGTGCTATGTGATACAAATATACTTTACCCTTTCACTAAAAAATCACTAGACCAATTGAGCTGAAATTTCAAAAGGGTATATCTAAGACTTTAGGTTCACATATAGGCTAATTAAAATTACTTATGCCATTCAACCTAAAACACCATCCCCATCCCCATCCCCGTCTCCTCTAGCGCCCCATATCACATATCACCGGAACCACTAGGGGGTAGGGAGTCGCCGTTCAGGTGAGGGGTACCCAAGGGCACTGGACCGTTGAGTGTATATATACATTCAACGACTGGACTTCGACCACCCACCCCCACCTCACCAACCCCAGACGTATCTTGCGACAGATGGTACCAGCGACATTTCGTACCACTTAGTGGGAAGGGTTTACTAATGACTTTAAAATATGTACGATGTGACAAATGGTACCACTGGATTGGTGTACCTGGCTTCAATTTTAAATTCATTTAGGTGAATTCAATTTAATTAGTGTGTAAGATGCATCTGATATGCAAGGTCACATCGCAAAGGAGAATGGAAATGGTAGTGGAGCGTTTCAAGTATTTGAATTCTAAATTAACCTAAATTAAATTTATCTAACCTAACTCACTATTTAACTTAAACTAACTGAAATTTGGACGTTCTCACAGTTATCTACTATCCAGTAATGAACCTTGCTTTAACATATTAGCTCTTTTTTTTAGGCTAAATATATAGAAATGGTACCGTTTGTTGCATCGTAAATATTTTGAAATCATTAGTAGACCCTATGCAGGTAGGGTGATATGAAATATCGCCACAAATTGAGTGGTACGAAATGTCACTGGTACCATTTGTCGGGACACCATCTTCGGAACCACTGGGGAGAGGGGGTCGCCTAAATTTAACAATATACTTTCAATATTAAATTAACCATAACAATTTGTATCCATTTGTAAATCAAGAAACATACTAATTACTGACACATAACAAATCAGGCCACTTTAGCGATCTGATAAACCACTAGTTATTAACAACTAATGAATGCTTTTGTTCTATTGTTATTTTGTGTAAACCTCGTTAGTGAGTAACAAGTCTATTGTTGGTTAAATTACTCATTTATATTTATGTATTACTAAGAAACCCGTGCGCCAATCGCGCAGTACTTGGGTTAAATTATTTTTAATATATAATTTTCTTTAATAAAGACTTTGTCTAAACTAAAGAAAATAAATATTTTTTTCGGATGAATGCTAAAACACAAAGTGACGTAAATTTTAATTTTAAAGAAACTTAATTTGAAAATGGAAAATTTATAGCATATACATGAGGTAATTCATATTTACAAAGTGTTTGAGATAACTTCATTATATACAACATTATTAGTTACAATTTCGCCCCATAGCCCCAGCGATTCCGGCGATGCGTCTGGGGAGGGAGGGGGTTTGGGTAGGGAGGTTTTTGGGGGTTAAGGTCTCAAGGCGTATCCCCCCCCCCCCAAAGATGGGTGAANGAGATGTGTCTGGGAGAGGGAAAAACAGAGGGCGTGACCATTTCAATTTTCGGTAAAAATTATTGTAATTTTAATAGCGGTTGCACATCTTCAGGTTAACACATCTATATTATAGTCCTCATTTGCATATTTAGACCCATAAAATAGGTTAGTGCTGGGTCTGACAAGAATATACACTTTTGTATTAGAGCGCTAGATTGTTTATTTATGTGCGATTAGATGATGAATCACAATTTTGTGCATTATATTTTTTATAAGTAAAGGTACGTTAAATGTATGTTGTATTATATCCCATAATGTTTGTTTATAAATTAAGCTAACCACTTCCGTATTCAAATGATCCAAGAAGTCACTCTCGCGTTAGACTGGACTGCTGATAAAGAGGACATCGGGATCGAATCCCGGTCGTATGAACCAAGGGTGCTTTTCTCTAAATGGTTTTCCATTTTACCTCCACGAAAATCCGGGTACTCTCCCTATAATGTAACCTTCATTATCCTTAACAAATTTGCGTAATTAGTTCACATGCGTGTAGCACGAATGGGTAATAAGACACTTTGACCAAAAAGAATACAAGTTTTATATAAAAAAGGTTAATAGTATTTTAAGACAATGAAGAAAAGTTTTTAAACTTTCGTCTCAAAAAAGAGCACTGTCATGATGGTTACAACAGTTAAAGTTTCTTGGATAGACTTTGCAGCAAAACAGTTTTAAAAAAATGTGCCTGTATTTTTCTTGTCAATTTCATTCCATATTGTTCTCTAATGGGGCGATTCCAGAAATCCCCATCCATTTCATGTCATAACAACAGAAATTTGGGACATTTGTCATGCAGTTGTCTCAGTAGTGATGTTTAGTTTATACACATATACTATATTAATTAAACTTAAGTAGTGGGGATTGGTAAGGTACTATTTTAGAATAATAATAATACTTAGCACTACGTCTTACTACCCGTTTGGGTTATACACTTTTTAGAAGAAATGTACCCACACCTGTGTAGAGTGAGAGGGAGAAACCATTTCTCATGCCGGGATCACGATCAACTTAACGTAACTTAATGTAACGTTCACTTAAAGTTAACTTAACTTATGTATGATCACGATTAACTTAACTTAACGTAACAACTCAAGCCAAACATCTTCATTCTCGAGTATGATCTGTGGTTTTGTACTATTTGTAAAGTGATGATCTGTGAATGTTTACAGTTTTCAATCAGTATAATAAATATCTGTTACTAAACTTTTTTGATAAATTTAGTTCCCTATTTTAGTTTAGTTATTTTGTTTCAATGTCTGATCACTAGAACTTACGCTAAAGAGTAAACATTGGTCATAATACCAACAAATGAATTACTAAATAGCCCTGTTGACGTCACTCACATAGTGGTTGGCTGGCTAGATCACGTGATACCCTTCAAGTAACGTAAAGTAAAGTAAAAGACCTCCCAAGACATCTCTTACATTAAGTTAACTACAAGTCAACGTTAAGTTAAGTGCATCGTGATCGCTTCCATTTAAACACACGAGGAGAACCTTTACGTTAAGTTACGTTAAGTTAACGTTAAGTTGATCGTAGTCCCGGCATCAGACTTTACCGTCATCGTTAAATCAGACAAGATGAAACTCACGTATGTATCCGCGTGCCCATCGATGTGGGAAGCTTTCTTCTTGAGACTGTATCGTTCTGTTCGTCCAAGAGTCAGTAGTGGCTTCCAGGAGCTTAAACCTGAGGGAAAAGAGTGAACGAAGTGGATTTAAATAGAATGCATAAACATCCACTGAAGAGAAAAAGAATGTATATACCATGAAATTAATGTTCACCTTTTTCTTATACACCACATAAAACATTTATTTTAAATATATGTAGATAGTTTCTAAATGTGGTCAGAGCTCGGCTTACAAAATTATCTTAAGAAAGTTATCCAACACCCAACCCTAGGCGCCTAGACATTTACTTTTAGAGTAATAGTACGATATCGCATACAAATTGAAGAAGTTTCTCTCAGAACCCCGCGGAATAGAGCCACGAACTTGTATAGCAATGTTTCTCACCCTATTGACCGTCGATGAATACCCAATATTTCACAACTATAAGACTATCTCATGGCTGATTAACCGAGATATTAATTAAATTCACGATTACGCTCGAGTCAGAAAACATATAGATGTGATGTTTTCTTCATTACTCACTTGATAGACTTGCTGCCCTTTTGGTGCCCTAATGGTCAGCAGGACTACGATGCTGGAGGTCCTGAAGGTACCGTAAGTATTTTTCCTGAGGGGGAATTGTTCCCATGGTCAATGGTCTGGTTAATTAGGCTTTAGTTAAGATTAATACTTCTGATGTCACAACATAATAATCATTATCATCATCATCATCACAGTCACATCATCTTATTAAGTTGAAGTAAACTGCACCTATAAGGCATTCACGAGCTAAGTTTACCTGAATGACAGCTCGAAATATTACTAGAAGTAATCCCTAATATATCACTACGCCAACAGCTGACATCTATCACTTTGGATGACTGTAATGAAAACAGATGGTAATATATTAATGTGATAGTTAACGACAGTAATTTAGGCCAATATTATTTATATATTTATTTGAGGTCGGACACAAGTTTATTTATAGTTTTATTCCCCTTAAAAAAATATTATCACCACTTTCACAAAAACTTCAAACGAACATTGATTCAAAATGGCGACTGACGAATTTAAACCATATGATTGAACATAACGGTAAACACGTTTTTTTACAATGATGCGGACACGCAGTTGATGAAAATACTTTATTCAGTTAAATATTTCAAAACACGATAAACTAATCATAAAATCATGTATTGTACGTAAAAAAATGACAATAATTTTCTCTTTTCCAAGTAAATACGATGCCTGTATTAAAAGGTAATGATGTATGTACTATATTACACAAAATCAGTAACGTTCTAAAACGAAAAATGAGTTCTTTTAATTATGTTCAAAATATTGTTTCGAGTTGGACAAAAAGAAATTATTTAAAAAAAATGAAATAGTATGAGAAAACTTAAGTTTACGTTATTTTAAATGTAATATATAACTGGTAATTAAAGATCTTTACATTTATAACAAAACAGTGATCTTTTACAAGTGTTGGCAACCCAAAACCTAAACATATGATTTTCGAACTGTCATCCAGTCACCTATCGTGAATGGAATATACATGGTGTCCCAACCACATAAAACAGTTACATATCTGCCACTGCCAGTCGAAGTCCATGAATATATAGTCGACAAACACTGGTAGAACACGCTAAATTAACCTTGACGGCCATGAAATTGGGATTAGTTTGATAGTTTTCTTTTCTCTTAGAATACTATTTTTTCCATTTAAAAAAGTAATATTGTATGAGTGTTTCATTGATCTCATCTCCACTAGGTTTTTTTAAAAAGTAGAACGCCTTCTTTGAACTTTAATTTATTT
This sequence comes from Timema douglasi, assembly GCA_901482245.1. NCBI lineage: Eukaryota > Metazoa > Arthropoda > Insecta > Phasmatodea > Timematidae > Timema > Timema douglasi. Next base: position 93,585 of record CABEEJ010000495.1, on the reverse strand, counting down.
CTAAACCACGCGCTAACCGCGGGTGAGACAGACTCTTTTATGTCCAGGCGTTATAAAGAAAGTCTAAGTAGAGAACGTATTTTAAATAAAAATATTCTTCTTTAACGATTAAAAATGTTCTTTGGGAACATTAAATTATTTTTACCTAAAACAAGAGAATATTGTGTAATACTTATGGACTTGATTATAGGTCTCTCCAAATTTCCGCAGCATATAATAACTTATATTTAGATTTGTTGTCAATCCTATAAACTATAACATACACGCGGGCGATAATTTAGCACTTAATTCAGTGGATAAACGTATTTTCAAACAATGATGGTAGGTAGCTATCACAAAATCCCCAGAGGAGTAGCATATACGAATACGTTCATTCACAGTCATTGTGTTCATACTTAGTTTGGGAATAGTTAAGCTTACAGAAAATAGTTCGAGTACGTATACATTAAAATTATAATGCGTATTTTGAAACAAACCAATATATTTATTTAATTATAGATATATTAATAAAATACATTTATTTTAAACCTCTTTCAATTAAGCTTTTTCAAAACAAAGATATTTAATTTTTAATTTATTTGTTAGAAAGACAGTGAGCTTACAATTCGATCTGATATATTGACTCAAGTTAAAATGACAGCGTGAATTTAAATAAAACCTCTTCTTTCAAACTAATTTTTAAAAGCAAAGAGATTTCGTTTTACTTTTGTTTGGAAGACAAGGAGATCGCTCTTCAGTTTGCTAATGTAAGGCAATATCGTGTAGTTATTTTTTTAGCACTGTGTCTTACTACCCATTCGGGTTGTACGCTGATTTGTAATTAATTCAGTATTTAATTATATATGAAAACATTCCCTATGTTAACGGGGAATAAGCCAGGGAAATTGACATAATAAAATATGTGAATAACCCGCGTAAAATAGCAGTGGCTCTTCGAAACGTAACAGGAAACTGTGTTCAAGTTTCCTGCAATGTTAGTTACCCCTTACAGACGAATGGGAATGTTGGCTACCGTTGGCAAATGAATGCTTAAAATGTCAGCGAAAATTCCAAAACAATATAGCTATACGTAGTTAAGTGTAGAGATGAGCTGAGACTGCATGACATTTCATTAACTACTTATTATATTGATATATGATTGTTAAAAACCTAAATCACCCCCAATCCTCAAATTTAGGTACCTTACGAGGTTTACAGCACTTGTTTAGAGATGAGGGCCCCTCCCTATGATTATATGATCAAAAGTCAAAAGGACCTTTGTTCGATTCCAGAGGGAGGCGAGGTTGATAAAGATAATATTTACTTTCTAATTTTAATTTATTTATGGTATTTTACGTACCATTTCTGGATCAACTGATTGTATCATCATGCTGTTTATAAACTAACTTAAATTTAGAACAGACACAACAACCAGCTCCCGGAAATTAATTCATCAATTTTAACGAGGAAACCTTCAATTCATTAGTGATAAATTTTTCGGCCATATCAGGGATAGAACCCGTAACCCTTGGCTCAGTAGACAGACATGCTACCGACTAAGCCAAGGTGTTGGAAAGATATATACTATTCGTACAAGAGTTTGTTCCGCTGTTTAATAAGTAAATATCTAGAGTTGGGTGTGTAGTATTGGTTTTACGGTCTTAGGTTATTATTATTATTATTAGCACCGCGTCTTACTACCCGTTCGTGTTATACGCACTTACGCTAATGTGTAATGGTAGGGTGATTGTGAGATGAAATGGAGGACCTACAGTTTAACGTGGAATCCGAACCACGGTGGAGGCCTGGCATTCCCCACATTCACAAGATGTCTTGTCAGAGGTGAAGGAAGGGTTTGGTAATCAGATAAATCTATGCCGGGACCGAGGATCTTATGTTAAGTGAGTATGTAAGTTTTGGATGTGTGTTTTTAGAAGGGGCATGCCCCCAATGAAAAACAACCGTCCATACAGTGCACTTTAATACAGACACATCATGATTTTCCATACCTCGTGATTACCATGACGTTGTGGACTCCCTATACGACGGAGCACAGCTGGGAGAAGACAAGTTGGTTTTAGCAGAATAACAGCCTGTTTAATGGTCTGGGTTTGATCGAGTATAAATGTGGATACCGCCGATACTTGCCTCTGATAAGTTTTTGTGTTGGCCGGTTTCCTGTGAGGCCTATTTACCTTACCCTAGAGGATCAAGCCCCAGAATGATGTGTGCATGCGCGCAAGGAATGAATTACAGTGGCGGCTCATGGCTTTGTGCGACGGGGCCTCTAATGATCTCTTGGAAAAGATGGGTTGGGCTTTATTGTTGAGAGTTATAGAGATCACTTAGCGTTAACTGAACTTAACAATCAGCTAAGACCACGTGGCCTAATACGTCAGACTCACATGGTATTTGGTTTCTGTTGATGGGTGAGGTCTGGGCTCTTTAATCTATGCTGGGTGCACTGGGAATGGTTTTTACTATCCTATCTCTACACTAATGATGTTGGACTTAATCTAAATATTTAAAAAAAATCCTTAACCTACAGATAACGTCGTTAATAACAACGTTGTTAGACATAATAAAGCTTTTTAAAACTTTATCCAAGAGGTACGAACTTAGAATAAACGCACCTGCATTAATATGAAGAGAAGATGGTAAAACCACAGTTATAATTCCATGTTGGAAACCACCCTCAATGCCGAGATTTGAACCTTGATCTCCTCGTCACCTGCAATCTAGACTTTTGCGAACTTGACGCCTTAAACCAGGTGACCACCAAAGTGGCTGACCAAGATTGTCACCTATTCCAAAATACAAAAAGGTAATTTTTTCCAATGGTTTTGGTAACGTTGGAGGGCTCATAATAATTATGTCTCTTATATTCAATGCCTCCTAAATACACCGCTCTACGGTTGTAACGCTGTCGGTTATACCGTGAATTCGGACATGCCGCGGGTATTTCTTTACCCCCGTGCCTTTGAATGGAATTCTGTGATAAATATGGAGGTTGCTGCTGCAAACCTCGTACTCCAGGTGGCTTTCCCATTCAACTGAACCAGTCTTAGGGGTTGTCCATGAACTACAACTGGAAACCGCGGGGCTAATTGGACATGTTATGACGCAGTGATATATTTTTTTAAATAATATATATATTTGTTTGTCAAGGTATTTTTTTTACAACATCCCTTATATCTGTCCGTGTCAGAGGGAATCCCCAGTTTGCTACCACACCAAGGGTTTCCGCAATGGTGGCTTCTTCATTTTTGCTTAGAACAGTAAGATGTCCAAAAGGTTTTGGTTTCTGTCCCAGGGTCTTCCATATAAGTGCTGTCCGGGGGACTTTGAACTTTTCAGCAGCCTAATTTTTTGACATCCCCC
>CABEEJ010000495.1:40482-89638 GCA_901482245.1 Timema douglasi | reverse complement strand
GGGGGGGGGGGATGTCAAAAAATTATGCTGCTGAAAAGTTCAAAGTCCCCCGGACAACACTTATATGGAAGACCCTGGGACAGAAACCAAAACCTTTTGGACATCTTACTGTTCTAAGCAAAAATGAAGAAGCCACCATTGCGGAAACCCTTGGTGTGGTAGCAAACTGGGGATTCCCTCTGACACGGACAGATATAAGGGATCTTGTAAAAAAAAAACTGACAAACAAGGCAAACAAGTATGAATATTTACAAACAACACTTTAGGTCCAGATTTTCTTAAATCTTTCATAGCTCGAAACAACCTTTCCATTAGAATTGTATCCAACATAAAACGATTCAGGTCGTCTGTAGATCATGATAACTTTTTTTAACAATGCCGATCTTGCCCTACAGGTTGTCAAAAGTACAAACCTCTAGACCAACATTACAGACGACCCTGGCGCAAAAAAGGTTGTCGTTCCTAGAGACACAAAAAGGGTGTAGAGAGTACAGGAGCACTCTAGAGCTTCAATTAGTATTATGGTGTGCGGGAATGCAAATGGAGATCTGCTTCCTCCCATATTTGTATAAAATCACAGAGCCTATACGATAATTGGACTCAAGGTGGACCAACTGTTACAAAATAGGCTAGTAATCCGAGTGGTTGATTCGATAGTAATCTCTTTGAAACATGTTTTTTTCAAATGTTGTTTCCACATGTTGAAACCACTCGCAATCCTGAAGATACAGTTGTTTTGCTTAGAGACAACCTGGCAAGTCGCTTGTCTTATAAAGTGATCAAGGCATGCAGAAACAATAGAATCTATCTATCCCCATTTTCAGAAAACGCAACACATCTTATGCAACACCTGGATGTTGCTGTATTTGCCTCCATGAAGAAAACGTGGAGGGAAATCCTGGAACAATGGAGAAGGGAACGCAGATACCCTGGTAGTATCCCAAAATAACAATTTCCTCTATTGCTGAACCGACTGGGGACTGGAATTGGTGGCACAGTAGGCCAAAATTTCGCTTCAGGCCTTAGAGCAAGACCCAATCCAACAGAGGTATTAAAAAGGATTCCCGATGTGTTAGACGCTGATGGTGATGAAGTTGAGAGAGTTTTAAATGCCAGTTTGCTAGAGTTGCTGCAGGAACACCGAGGATGTGGCGAAAAACAGAAACGAAAACAAGGAAATAAGATACTACCAGGAACGAAAGCATCTGCCACTAGCACAGAAAAAACAGATCTGGTACTTCCCATAAGCTCGGATGCCTCTACATCTGCATCTTCCAGTCAAAATGAGCCTTCTTTATCGGGAACAAAAAATCTTCGGAAAGAAAGACCTGTTAGTAAAACCCGCATAGCAAACCGTAGAGATGAATCTCGCTCTGGCATTTGCCTAATAAACTGAGGCAGAAGTGACTGAATAAAATGTGTAAAATGCGACAAATGGATTTGTGGACCATTTAATGATGTAAGTACAGATCCTTACTACAACTGTTCCCGTTGAGAAGATTCAGAAGACGAGGAAATTATTGATGACAGTGACCTAGACAAATACTTCATACCAGAGTAGGCAGAAATTATGTTTACGGCACATAATGTGAAGTTCCTATCTACAGTAGCCCCATGGCTTCTTTGGTGCTGACTTACAACTCACAGCTGACTTCTGACAGTCAACATTTAGGTATATACCTACATTTTGGACTGTCAGAAGTGACAGCTGATAAACACATGTATTTGCATATCATATGGTACGGCGTAGGGACACATGATTTGGTCTGGTAACTTTTAAAATCTGTCAGTCAGCACCAAAGAAGCCATGGAACTACTGTACATGCCTTAGAAGTGCTTTAACTTTACATGACAGTTCAGTTGAACAAATTGAGTTTACTTTATTATTTATAGTTTATATCGAATCGTTTAATGTCGTTTTCATGTGTTGATAACCTTTTATATAATAATGTTATAAAGAAAATATATTAGTCTAAAAAGTGTTTATTTTAATAAATACAGAGTACAATCACGTTTTTTTTTTATTAATAAAGAGTATGCAAATACAATTCGTACACATTACGGGGTAACTTGGATACCCGGAGAGTTTACCCCACGTTTAAATGAGAAATAAGTGTGGGTGTCCAAGTAGCCTAAGTCCCGGGGCTACTTGGGCACAAGAAAAAAATATATATTTCTTTACCTTTCTTGTTGAATGTATTCAAATTTTTATTTCAGCCATGTTACCTGGAAGGTTCGGTCGGTACTGTACATATTTTTTAGTTGCTCCATTCTAAAAATTCAACGAACCCGTTGAAAAATTGTGCCAAAAAGGTGTCCAAGTACGGTTTTATGATACGTCACGCTATTTCTTTTTACCCTCTCAACCTCGCTTGTTACACATTGTCACAATTTTGTGAACCTTCCTTCTATTTTTTTTAGCACCGTGTCTTACTATCTCTTCAAGTTATACGCCATGTACTAAAAACACCAATGGGTAGGGATTGGGAAGGTTTAACTTCATGGAAGTGCACCCGCATTTGCGTGGAGGAAGAGTGTAAACCACCTTAATGCAACCTACCGGGATCGAACATAGATCTCCCCATCATCGGCAGTCTAGTCCAACACGATATTAGCACGTTAGACCACGTATCCACCAAAGTAGGTCGACCCCTTCTAATATTACGTCACAATATCATCCCCCTATAGTTAAATACTATTTTCAATTATAGATCCTATATAACCATTTTATTGAAATGTGTTCGTAAGTGTTCGCCAATCTCGACGATCGAAGTCGATGAGTCGATCGGCGTTTGTTTATAAGTGCGCTCAGTTGGGTTTATTTACACAGAGCGCGCTTCCCGATACTCTTAATTGAAATGTGACGTCACGCATTATCTGACTCCCCCCCTTGGCTCTTGGTCACGCCGAGTACTACACTGTACTTCACATCTCCCCCTTAATATGAGCTCGTAGTTTATGGACAGCCCCTTAACGAGCAATACAACTATATTTGTATGGTTACTTATTGGTGTGTACCGTGTATCTAAATGCAGTATGTATTAAATTTTAATTGTTTCATCAGTCAACCTCCCTGAAGCTTGCTTGTGTTTGCATTCTTTATATTTGTCGTGTTTAAGAATGTCATATTAGAAGAAATTCTAGCCTATTAGATAATCACTATTTTATAAAATAATTGAATCTTCTTTTATAGCGCGGTTGTCTTATAACGTGGATCAGACTCTTAGCCCTCAAACCTACGTTATACACGGGGAGCTTTGTATAGTTGAAGTGTTTTTTTACTGTTATCTGAGGACGAAATTATTAAGCATGAAATAGCTATAAAATAGTCACGAACATTTTATTAATTAAAAGTGGGCTTGAATAAAATTTATTTTACTTTTTCGAAATGTTAAAATTTATTCTTACTACAGTTAATTCCTCCACGTCAGTGTCCCAAAAAACCAATTTATGAGGAAAACGATTGGCGGAACAACCACAAATTATACAAAGCGAAGAATTAAAAAAAATCAATTCTGTTTGTTTCTTGTACCGTACCCATTTGTCTGCGATGGCGTATAATAGTCTCATTGAGGAATGCAATTCAGGTAGAGTTGCTACTTTTACCTTCCCTCAACGCCTCGGAAAGAACTTATTGTGATCGTCAAAAAAATTGAAATCCAGATTTTGAAAAATGCTGAGGATTCATGGTCCCCTAAAACCAAAAACGTAGTTTTCGCAATGCCGTCTGTTTGTCCATCTGTCTGTACCTCAGGCTAGAGCCGAAACAATTTTATCGATTGCGCTAAAACTTTGTGTCTGGGGCTTTCATTAGATTTAAGGGTAGTTTATTGAAGGGGAAAAAGAAAAAAAAGTTTGATTTTATCAATATTCATTCTAACCGTTTTGATTAAATTTTATATCTAGACATGGTTTATCATTATAAACAAGATGGAAACTCATTTTTTCATGAAAATGACTTTGAGGGTAGGCCTACTTTACATAGGGGAAAATTATCAATTTGCATAATTTCTTCGCATATATTTGAGATACAAAATAACACATCATTGTAAAGTTGTAGAACTATTAAAAATACAAATCTTTTAATTGAAATATATTTTTATAAAACCAATAATTTCTTAGATATAGGCAAATATATATTAAATTCAGGTCTTTGAAAATTAATTTTATTCTTATGCTCTTTGGTGGACAAAGATATTTCTCTTCTCTCAATTTTTCTGTAACATTATTCTTAGTTCCTAATGCCATAGAGTAAGTAGCAGTGTATATTATTTTATTTATAATCTTTGGTGTAATGTTTCCACAACAATGTATAGACCTACTATTTCGTTTCACAAATCTTAAGAGTTTGTGATAAAAGCGGGAGAAAGTCAGTGCGGTGCACCGTACCATTTATTCTTATACAGTTCTGCAGCAAAAAAAGAAAGAAGAGAAAGTAAATTGCATACCTTCAAGGGCAACTTTTATAACTCAGCTCTTTTAAGGACATTGTCTACTTGAAGGGAAATATCCTCATATTGCGGTATTTCTCATGGAAATGCCATCTCTGAAGCTTCAAAACCACTAAAATAATAATAAATTATCTCAAAATGTTCTGTTGTGACCCTGTTAAACGTTGATCTGTGTTTCTAACCAATCACATTGATCTCAGAACTGCGTTAGTTTTCGTGGAACGTCTTTGAAAAACAGCTAATTCAAATTTTTCATTAATCGTTTCAAATTATAAAAAGTAAAAAAATAATTTTTTTAGCCTTAATTGGTTTGCCTCCATTTTATAATGAACCATATAAAACAACAAATAACTATTAAAATAATGTGAGATTTATGGACGTCTACATGCATTGAGCGCCTCCTTAAATATAGAGGTGGTATTAGAGGTGATTTTCACAACACAATAGCGTAAAGCCCGAAAGGGTAGTAAGACAAGAATATAAAAAACTAAAATAAAACATTTACAGCACAAAATATGGTGACCTTGGAGGATAGCGTAATTATTTACTGGGGACAGTTTTCAATTCGAAGCAATTTAAACAATTTTCTTTAGATTGGCGTCTTATTGCCTGTTTGACATATACATATTTTAATACACCAACGGTAAAAGGATGAGAAAGGTAGAATTTTAATAAATTGTACTGTATTTGCGTAGGATAGTTGAAAACCATCTAGAAAAAAACCCCACCCTCAGTTCACCCGGTCAGGATTCGATCCTCGATATCTTCTTTACCATCAGGTCTGACTAAATGAGATTGACATTTAATTCATGTTGTGTTGATGCTGATTTAAAATATGTTAAGCGAATTGAACTAATCATTTTCTGTGCCCTCTAGCCCTTAATTTTATATTGCTTTGTAAACACCAGCCAGTGAGCAAATAACCAGGAAACAAAACATCTGCCGGATGTGACAAAAGGGTGTGCTTACAAGAATGATCACAAAACCAGGAAGCACAACATCTGCCGAATATGACAAAAGGGTGTGCTTACAAGGATGATCACATAACCAGGAAACAAAACATCTGCCGGATGTGACAAAAGGGTGTGCTTACAAGGATGATCACATAACCAGGAAACAAAACATCTGCCGGATGTGACAAAAGGGTGTGCTTACAAGGATGATCACATAACCAGGAAACACAACATCTGCCGGATGTGACAAAAGGGTGTGCTTTCAAGGATGATCACATAACCAGGAAACAAAACATCTGCCAGATGTGACAAAAGGGTGTGCTTACAAGGATGATCACATAACCAGGAAGCACAACATCTACCGGATGTGACAAAAGGGTGTGTTTACAAGGATGATCACATAACCAAGAAACAAAACATCTGCCGGATGCGACAAAAGGGTGTGCTTACAAGGATGATCATATAACCAGGAAACAAAACATCTGCCGGATGTGACAAAAGGGTGTGCTTTCAAGGATGATCACATAACCAGGAAGCACGGCATCTGCCGGATATGACAAAAGGGTGTGTTTACAAGGATAATCATATAACCAGGAAACACAACATCTGCCGGATGTGACAAAAGGGTGTGCTTACAAGGATGATCACATAACCAGGAAACACAACATCTGCCGAATATGACAAAAGGGTGTGCTTACAAGAATGATCACATAACCAGGAAGCACAACATCTGCCGGATATGACAAAAGGGTGTGCTTACAAGGATGATCACATAACCAGGAAGCACAACATCTGCCGGATGTGACAAAAGGGTGTGTTTACAAGGATGATCAAATAACCAGGAAACACAACATCTGCCGGATATGACAAAAGGGTGTGCTTACAAGGATGATCACATAACCAGGAAACACATCTGCCGGATGTGACAAAAGGGTGTGCTTACAAGGATGATCACATAACCAGGAAACAAAACATCTGCCGGATGCGACAAAAGGGTGTGCTTACAAGGATGATCACATAACCAGGAAGCACAACATCTGCCGGATGTGACAAAAGGGTGTGCTTACAAGAACCAGGAAACACAATATCGGCTGGATGCAACAAACGGTGAAATTACAAGGATGATAAAAGCTTGGTCCGCGAGTCACATACAGTTAGGGATTTTTTTTTAAATTATGATTTTGTGTAACTCTCTTCTAGGGTAAGCGATTTGAAAGACTGACTCTTACTAAAAGGTCCTTGGTTGATATTCTGGCCATAATATAAAATAATGTTGGTACCAGTAAACCTTTTTGTAACTTATTTATGTTTTTGTGTTTATGCACCACGTTTTACTACCTGTCCGGGATATCCACATATTTACACTAAGTTAATAGGCTACCAATGAGGAAGATATAATTGAGCCACTATCATTAGGCACGTGGACAAAGGGTGAAGTCTCAATTTATTTGGTTTCCCTTTGGCCGATTCTCATCCTTGTTGAGTATACTAAGGGCGAATTTTTCCCAATTAGTTTTCCATTCTTCATTCTTTATCTACGTGTATGCAAGTACATTTTTCTCTAAACTGTACCTTCCTCATTCCTACCACCTTAGTGTAATTAAATTCGTATATCATAGATTGCTAGTAAAACTAGGTGTAAAAAAAAATTGATGAATTATCCCAATGCAGTACGTGCTATAAAAGATGTGTGCTTTCCAAAGAATAGGAAATGGTGTGTAAACCCGTGAGTTGTGAAGGCTCTAATTTGTCCGGTCCACATCGCCCAGTGTTCACAATCTTGTTAAAAACACAGGGCGGAAGTTCTAAAAACCCGCTCATGGACGTTTCACACACACATACTCACACACATAGCACACACGCACTATAAACAAGTGTATTCCTAGCTTCAACAAATTTACCAATTCAAAACTTGACATCCTCCAATAGACGCTCTGTTCAAATAATCAAAGAATCTTTTGTTTCTTGATTTAAAAAAATAAACAAGCTTTACTTCAAAATTATTAAAGTTATTTTTATTTTTAAACAACCTATTGCCACGTGAGTAAGTAGGCAAAGGCGCCAATCTCGTCTTTTCTGATTTACCGAAGATAAAAGAGTTCATATTTCGGTCGGGTGTACTGAGGTGGTCTTTCCAAAGCAGTTTTACACTCTCATGTCATTCATATGATGGTACATTTATTCTCTATTCTATCGTCATCATACCTATTCCATTGGCGTAGACAGGCGGATACTCCGGTAGGGTAGTAAGACGTACCCATCCACAACTATCATGAAAATAATTTGATTAGGAAAACCTCTAATTAACTGCACTAAAATAGGACTTGAATCCCTGGCTTTCAGATCCAGGTGACTATTAGCAACACATACTAGCTAATCTAATGAAACAGGACAAGGGTGGAACTACAATATTCAGTATTCAACTTTAGAGAGTACATAAAATCCCATCAGGTAGCCAACAGCGATATTTTGGACTATCTATGGAAATTAATGTTCAAATTTATAAACGCATAGATTAAATGCTTTCGAAAATAGCCGCATGGACATAATTATATCTTAAGTTAATTTGTATTTAATTTGGTTGAGTTTGTGCTTAAATAGATGCGGAAATTGATGTATATTTGTTTATTTTATAATTCCACAGAGTAATAATAGACTATTTAGACTGTCACTAAGATACCTTTTTAAAAAAGGTATATGAAATTAATTTTAAACTGCTAGCATAGACAATATTCTTCGTAAAGCTGTAATAATTGAGGCCATACTTTATAAGCAACAACATAGCACATGGATTAGCATATTAACAAGATAAAATATGCCTAGTAAGCACTTAAGTTGTTGGATAAGGTTTATCAAATAGCGACCTAATTATGAGGGGGTATTTGAGAAAATTTGTGAAAAATTGTATTCTGCAATTTTATTGTATTTGAAAATTTGTGTACTATACTCTAAATTTGTAAGAAATTTTGTTAACTGTACATTTAGTGTTTATAAAAGTGTGTACATTTACTTTTAGCGTCTATTAAAGTTTGTGTTTCGTTTGTTTTTTTGTATGCACTCAATTTGAAGATATACTTTACCCCCCATATATCTTATTCCTCAGCCCCTCAGAAATATTTTTACGTAAAAAAAAAACTCCATTGGTTCATTAAAACCGTTTAGAGAAGAACGAGGCATTCATTCAAACACTCCCTTTTACACTCGTGAGCAGGTATTATTAGGTATGCTTTGACTGAGGGTTTAAAGGCTGATGATGGGCTGCTGAGGAACATTACGTTATTGAGGTGTGTGTGAGAGATGTGAAGGGATGTCTACTATCTGCACAATATACCTCCCACATGACGAGGGAAGAAGGAATCTCCAGAACATCGATCAACCATTTCCGGCCAGCCGGGTGCCTTCAAAACTGGTGGCCAAATTGGAGGGGCACCATTTAGTGGTGGACGAAACCAGAAGCACTAGATATGCTTTTTAGTGTGTGTGTTCTCCGTCTTACCCCAAGCCCTCCCCAAAATGTCCGTATACCTGCAATAATGGGGTAAGAATGAATAAGGTAGAGTTTAGAGGAAATCCACCCGCATTCTCTTGAAGGAAGAATTGAGACCATTTAGGTTAACACAGGAAATTTTGTTGTAACTCCACATCTACCCGGGCTATACGTATTTAATTATACTAATTGAGTAGGGATGAGAATGGATTAACTTAGAGGAAATGTACTAGCATCTGCAGGAAAAAAAAGTTAAAATCATTAAGGAAAATATCCTGACCCTGAGCCTACCCAAGATTCGAATCCTGTTCTATTCATCGTCAGAAAACCTATATATATTTGAGCTTGACATTTAGCTCACTTGTTGACTGATGCAGATGTCACCATATAGGCCTAAACCAATTACAAGGAAGGGGTAAGATATGATGGTTTACTTTCCATATTATCTAATACGGGACACCCTATAAGTGACTGGTAGGCAATTTCGAAAGAAAAAAAAACACATAAAAAACGGGGTGTGAGCACGCAAGGGAACTAAACCAACCGAGCGGCCACCGCTGTTAGCAATTATAGTGCTAACATTTGCGGATACAGGTTGTAATGTTGTCAGAACAACGGGCCTCCAGCCGTTAATCTCATTTTTCTAGACCGGAGTCACTACCTATTTATTCAAGAAGCTCATTTGTCCTCACGAGGTTGAGTTTGACCCCGTTTCAGAACCACTGTTTCACAGAAAAATTTTGGAAGCGCTGCGGGGGGTAGAGGGGGGGAATCGAACCCGGTACTTCTGGATCTGTAGTTGTAAACTCTGACCACTAGACTACAGAGACGGGTGGGCAGTATCGGGAAAGATCTACACAATCAATAATAAAAATGTTTAAAATAAAATTGTTCTGATGGTTTTTTCCTGTTTCCAGGAATACCTGAGTTGGAGCGAACGCCTTATTGCAAGGAGGTGTGGTTACTTTTAAAGAAATCATCGTGACCACCCATCCATGCCAAGTTTTGTAAATACGACACACACATACACACACAAAAGACGATCTTTGAAGAGTCACTTTCTTTGAAGAAAACAGTCATTCTTTATTACATTTGACTGAAACTGTTTCCTGTTCAAAAGGACTGAAAGTGCTTCATCACACTTACGGAGATTCTTTCGAGTTGACACTCTTCTTGTACAGCGGAGAAAAACCAACTAACTTGCATATGAGTATCAAGATTATATAAAAAAAATCGACCTAAAATAGTAAAATTGTGTATTTTTATTCAATTTTTTGGGACATTCTTGCTAAATTACTGATAGATGCTGTGAAAAGTGTAAATAGTATATAGTACAAATTATAGTCTTTTTTTTTTAAATCAAAGCTTATTTCTGTTGTTGTACAGTGTCAATAAATTAGGCCTAGAGTTTAATTAGATTTTGCCAAAGACACAACCACGCTTTGTAAACAGAATTTCAAATAGAGTTGAAGCCAAAAGTTAAGAATAAAGTTGAAGGGAATGAGAAATATATGTTGCTGGTCATGTTGATGGGATTTTACATTTAATTTTTTTTAGCTAATGACTTAATTTATTTATTTTAAAAATCGAGGATAAAATAAAGCTTTGACTTATTATTATTATTATTATTACCGCGTCTTACTAACCGTTCAGGTTGTACGCACTTACTTAGCTATACTTAGCTTTTTAAACTAATGTATAATGTAGGCTGATTGTGAGATGAAATGGAGGACCTACAGTTTAACGTGGAATCTGAACCACGGTGGAGGCCTGGCATTCCACACATTCACAAGTTTTAAATCAAAGCTTATTTCTGTTGTTGTACAGTGTCAATAAATTAGGCCTAGAGTTTAATTAGATTTTGCCAAAGACACAACCACGCTTTGTAAACAGAATTTCAAATAGAGTTGAAGCCAAAAGTTAAGAATAAAGTTGAAGGGAATGAGAAATATATGTTGCTGGTCATGTTGATGGGATTTTACATTTAATTTTTTTTAGCTAATGACTTAATTTATTTATTTTAAAAATCGAGGATAAAATAAAGCTTTGACTTATTATTATTATTATTATTACCGCGTCTTACTAACCGTTCAGGTTGTACGCACTTACTTAGCTATACTTAGCTTTTTAAACTAATGTATAATGTAGGCTGATTGTGAGATGAAATGGAGGACCTACAGTTTAACGTGGAATCTGAACCACGGTGGAGGCCTGGCATTCCACACATTCACAAGTTGTGATTAATATACGTCTTGTCAGAGGTGAAGAAAGGGTTTGGCAATTAGATAAATCTGTGCCGGGTCCGAGGATTGAACCCCGGACCCCCAGCACAGAAGTCCGACACCTTACCCCTAGGCTGCCAGGTCAACGGCTTTGACTTAAAGCCTTATTTAGGGAACTGTCCCCGCATATCATTTCAACACTCTCTCACCTTTCCGAAGATTTAGTTTTGCGTGGCATCTTACTACCCATCCAGGCTATTAATATATTTACATTAATGGTGTAGGTATAATAAATGTACCCATATTCACACGGAGGGAGTGTAAAACACTTCTTAAGAAAAAATACCCTAAATACACCCGGTCAGGTTTCAAACCCCAACATCCCTATCAGCGGCAAACCAGACTATAAGATCTTGACATTTAGACCACGTGCCCCAGAATGCGAGTTTTTAATTTTTTAATTAAAGGTATGTTGTGGACCTAGGTGTTAGTCTTAACTTGTCTGGTATGCGTGAGGATATAGGGGTTCGAATCCCAGTCGGGTGTACTGAATTGGTATTCTAGAAATGTTTCTCCACTTTCTCTCTACGAAAGGTAGGTTCATTTGCTAAACAAGCTTCCTCGTTTCTAGCCCTTGGAGTAAGCCTTTAGGAACAACGAGATTAAACGTGTTTCATTTTTTTAAATGAGGAATGTCCTGATTAAAGCAAACATTATTTAATTTGAGACTAAATTTTAAGATGCAGCTTAGTCGCTTGTTTACCTAACACCTTCGACCAGAAACAATTGAATCAGTGTGAATTCGGGTAAATGGTGGAACTGTTCTTTTCAAAGCATATTTCCTCTAAAGAGTGAACCTTTGTTAGAAGTGTTTTGTAGAACTAGGATCACTCTTCTATAAGATTTTCTGAAACTATATTTTTACTAAAAATAGATCGTTGTACACAGAAAAGACAAAATATTCAAAGTTAAAACGTATTTCCCCCCCTCCCCCTCTACAATGATCTGTGGAAGGAAGTTAATTAAAGTTTACCTGCATTGGTGATCAAAAGGTATAAGGCGTTAGTCCTATAATATACTGAGTTGCTGCTAATGAAAAGGATGGGGCTCGAATCCTGCTCGAGTGTACTGAATGTTTTTTAAAAATTATAAATGATTTCAAATCTCCATCCACGTAAATCATAGTAGGCCTAGTGTTCCTTTAAATTCAACCTTCCAAATACCCGTATCACTGGGAACGCCGGCTAAGGTGTCAGCATTATCAAGACTGGATCACCGTTAATATGTTGAGATCATGGTTTGAATATTGATCAGATGTATTAAGGTTTTTTTTGTTCATAAATAGGTTTCCGCTCTTCCTCACTGGATTGGCGGGTACAGTCCATATTTACAAAGGAATCAACAAACCTATGAAAACCATAACAGTTACTAGAAACACGTCAATATTTTCATACATAAAGTCATCTGATCACCAACTGTCATTTTTAATAAGTAGTATCAAAATCTTTAAAATTACCTTAATAAAATGGTGAAATATTTAAAATTCTGAACGCAAAAAAAGGGCTTTGTACTTTTTGGGAGTGTGGGAAACTTGAGAAACATTTATTAAAATAAAAATTGGCTTTAACAGAGATACGAAACAATGAAAATACTGCTCATAAGTGGGCCACATAAACTCTGTTCATCATCCCCTTGTTGTAGAAATGTATATTTTTAGGTCAATTTTTGTATTTTTGGAATATAAAATATTATTTTCTTGGTTTGCGTCATTTTTGAGGCAATTTTTTGCATTTTTAGTAACATCTAGGCATTTATATTGAACAATTATATTTTAAATACTATCAATATTTTATAGATTCATAAATAACCAGACACGATTTTTTTTAACCTACAAATGTTGGAATGAGATACCTTAGATCAATCGGTAGCATGTCTTTCTACTGAGCTAAGGGTACTCCCGGCATGGCCGAAAAAGGTGTCATTGATGAAATGTGGGCTTACCCTTCCACAGTGATAAATTAACAGCCGGGGACTGGATTTTGGCCCTGTCCTAGTCTAAAGTTAGATTATAAGGCATATGAAGCTACGACAGGCTCGATTATAAGGCATATGATGCTAAGACAAACCTAAAAAGCCGGTAGTGTAAAATATATGGCTTGAATAAAAACTGACCCAGACCACGGGCTCTAAACAGTAATGGATGCAAAGTAAAGTTGTCGGATTGAAAAGATAATGTAAGCTTGCATGGTTGTAAAATACACATTCCTGGTGAGACACTGCAACTAGGCTTGAGAGGGTCGCTTTTGGAGGGGACAGATATTACTTCTGAAACAGGTATTTGTAATTCAATATTATATTTAGCAGAATTACAAGGATATCAGGGTTCGATCCCTGTTGGGTGCACTAAGTATAGTTTTACCCAAACAGATTTACACTCTCCCTCCTTGCAAATGCGGGTCCACTTACTACAAATTCAACCATCTTAATCCCCAACAGATTATAATAATTTGTACATAGGCGTATAACCCGAGCGGGTATTAACACGAGGTGCTAAAAAAAATATTACCTTGCCTAATTCAATCAACTATGGAATAGCCTATAAGACTGCCGTCATTTTGTTTAAATTAGGTTTCCATTACAAAATTATATGTATATGATAATTGAATAATTTAATTATATGTTGCAATAGTAATAATTTGATTTCTCTAGCTATGAGCAAATCTGTTATACCTGTTTGCAATAAAACATTTGGTAAAATATTTGTTTATACATTTATAATAATATGCACAACATAATATTAATTTTTGTCCTTGTAATATTTGAGCTTCAACTCGGCTCCAGGAATATTTTATTTATTCGATTTGGCTTCGCTTCATATCGAAAAAAGTGGACTTAACGATTGTATCGATAAACATCCAATTTTAGGGGGATTTAAGACTTCATGTGAGGATGGTTTTTGTCAGGTCTTATTAAATTGCGACAAAAAACTGTCTAAAAATTAGATAAAATTAAACAATTACTAATTAACACAGATAAAAAAAATATAAATATGCTTCACCAGAACTAAAGAAGCATAACTTTTTTGTTTTTATTTGACTTTACTCATTAGAAGCACAAATAAAAATGTTAAATAGGCTCAGTTTTGAGGAGAGTTTTATGCAAAATTTCTTACTGAGGTTCCAAAGTCACTGGATATGCAAAACTTCTTAATGATGCTACAAAGCCACTAGAAGGCGTTCTGTTTGGTATTTATCTAGTCCAATTTTCATATGAAAGATACTAGATCTACTTTCACGTATTCATGCGTCAATTTATATAATCTACAGATATCAATTTTGGTATATATTATGAATATTTATAAAATAACACTTTAAAAATATTAATTTTGGCCGCAATTATTTTTTTGTACATTTTCATAAAAGGGTTATTCTTATGAAAATTGGACTGTGTGTATGTATGTGTATATATAGTATGATTTTGGTGGGAAGAACAGTAAAAGTTAGTTACTAAAGTTACTGAAACAATTTTAATATATTTATACATCCAGTAACGTTATCTGCGGTTGTCCCTTTTGATAGATATTATTAATACCGATAGAATAACATAAATAATATAGTAAAATGCTTTCACTTTTGGCCGCAAAGAAATACGTTTGAATTTTCTCTACTGTTCTTCCAACCAAAATCAGAGTATATATATATATATATATATATATATATATAACATACACAGTCCAATTTTCATAAGAATACCCCTTTTAGGAATATATACACACACACATACACAGTCCAATTTTCATAAGGATACCCCTTTTAGGGAAATGTACAAAAAAATAATTGCGGCCAAAATTAATATTTTTAAAGTGTTATTTTATAAATATTCACAATATTTACCAAAATTGATATCTGTAGATTATATAAATTGACGTATGAATACGTGAAAGTAGATCTAGTATCTTTCCTTTATATATATATACAGCACACCAATAAGAAATTGTTCATAGTACTCTTCCCAAAATTGAGCCTGTTTAACACTTTTTAGTGCTTTTAATGATCCAAGTCGGTTCAGAATGTTTGTTATTTCTATTTTCACCTAAACAGTTCTTCCTACCAGAATCTTACTCACTCAACGAACACTCCTAAAAGATGAATGGCGGGAAAGTTCCAGCATCACTTGAAACAATGGAAGTGCTTTTTTTTTATCGGGTCATCTCAACGGATAATATTAATAATAATATAGGAATTTGTGAACGCATTCATCCAAAGATTCCAGTAGGATGCTGTGGGGCAAATTTGCCCGTTTGGAATATTACAGTTTTTTTTCTCCACTTCTTATCTTATCTGTATCATTTTTCCGCCATGTCATTTAATAACAGGGTTCAGCCACAGCAGTGGTCCCTCGGACTAACGTGTATTGCTTTCAATGCACGGGATTGCCGCCGACGGGGAGGTTTAGGTTCGAATCTCAGCCGGATGCACTATGAGAGTTCCACCCCCATCTCCCTTCACACAATTCATCTCAGTTATTCTCACCATCTCATCTACAAGCTACCGCGGGTGCATTTAATCTAACTATCCTACTATTTCCTACCCAGTGTATAAATACATTGAATAACCCTCGTGTTTTAAAAACGTATTAATTAAAAAGTAAATAAGTTTCACATGAGATGATAAAATTAAGTCACGAAATAATTAAATTGTTAAATGTTGTAGGTCGCACATACGAAGTGTAGAAAAATTATTGTTTTGATGAAAATAAAAGTATTTTTTTATTTGCATAATATTCCAAAAACGTGATTTTTATCCATACCGTTTTCATTTCTAAATGCCTTGGCACTTTTGCAAGCCCTTAAAGGTTTGGCTGATTATTTTAAAACTTGATGTTTAAAGTTATCTCAGTCCACGGTAAGATAATAATGCAGAAACATAAAAGTTAGGGGATCTTTACCTAAAGCAACAAACAGCAAATATCGATATCTTCAAAAAAGGCTCTAACAAACGGTACACATATCGGAAAATATGTGTAGACTTGGACTTATGCCGATATATCAGTCCCCTTTTAAACATGAATGTATTTTTTGCTCCGCATCTTACTAACCATCCACGCTATACGCATTTAACTACACCAATGGTTTAAGGATAAGAAAGGTAAAATTTAAAGGAAATAAACCTGCATTTGCGTATAGGAAGAAAAGGAAGTTATTTCAGAAATTTGCCTTCAGCGCACTTAGCTGGTATTCGAATCCAGAATTTCCTATTACTGTCAAATCAGACTAGATGAGCTTAACATTTAGTCCACGTGCCCACCGGTGCGTGTATAAATGAACTTTAGTCATAAAGCAATAAGATAATGCCGCCTGTTTCTGTGGCTGCATGGTCTAAGGCTTCACTCTCATGTTAGACTAGTCCGCCGATGACAGGAAGAATGGGGTTTGAATCCTGGTAGGGTGTGTTGAAGTTTTTTCCAAAATGGTTTTCCACTCTCCCTCTACGCAATTGCGGGTACACTTCCTAAATATTCAACCCTCATCATCCCTAATTCAATAGCGTAATAGATTCTTATGTGTTTAATCCGAACAGTTAGTAAGACGAGGTGATAAAACCAATTTAAATCATGCCAAGAGTTCGAAAATTATCCGTTGGATAAAACTCTACGCTCATATTGCACCCAAAATGTATGAGTATAAGTTATAATTAAAATCCACAAGTATTTTAATTTGAAACTGTTTATTTACATTATTCGAATTAGTGGACACGTTGACTAAATGTCAGGCTCGTCTAGTCTGGATTCCTCATAAGAGGAAAGTCGTAGTTCGAATTCTAGCTAATTGTGCTTTTTTTCCCCCTAGATGATTTTCCACTTTCCCTCCATGCAAATGAACGTGCATTTCCTCTTAATTCTTTCTTCCCCACCCTTATCCCATCAGTATTATCAACTGCAGTTTGTCTGAACGGATTATAAGACGTGGTGTAAATAAGACAAAACATGCCTGTATATATTGTTGCTACAGCCCAGATATGCGAATTTATATTATTTTTTAAGAAGTTGGAGGGATAGGGGACTTTAGTCTATCTCTAATCCCCCTTTGTGTGCACGCCGATGTGGGTTTGAAGAGGGAGAGACTGACCAACATTTTAGCTCAGTCGGTAGCGTTTCTGTCTACTGAGCTAAGGGTCCCTGGTTCGATTCCTAGTATAGCTGAAAAATGTATCATTGGTGAAGTGTGGGTTTACCCTTTCGCAGTGATGAATCAACGACCGGGGACTGGATGTTGTGTCTGTTCTAGATCTAAGCTAGTTTATAAGTCGTGTCCCGATATAATCAGTCGGTTCAGAGAATGCACGTTAAATACGTCAAATAAATGAAGAAGAAAAATGGGAGGGGGTTNGGGTAGGAATCAGCGTGACTCGGGAAACTCTTCTTCTTATATGGCCTCCCATTTAAAACTAATAAATCAACAAAAGAAAGGGCAGAGACAAACCAATATAAACGGCAATAGAATTGAAATAAAGGTCTTGAGGTCTGTCAGGGACTTGACCTTTTAACCTTAACGGGAGGTGAATGGTGGTCATAGTCCCCCCTTTGCAACAATGACTTCACAACAATACTGTTATAAATATAAATATATATTAAACCTCATTGACGCTTTGGTTTTATAGTTAGCCTTTTCTTTAAAAATAAAATTAAAAAACCCACCTCGGTGGCGTGGTTAGATAACGCGCTAGTTTCATATTGAGCTAAACTGCCGAAGACTGAGAGATTGAGGTTCGAATCTCGGTTGGGGGAACTTTTTTTTTCCTAAATGGTTTTCCACTTTCTCCACGCAAATGAGGGTTCACTTACTCTATATTCAACCTTTCCAATTCCTAGCCCATTAGCGTATAACCCGAACAGATAGTAAGACGTGGTGCTAAATAATAATAATAATAATAATAATAACAATAATAACACTTTTGAAGAGCCATTGTGTTGAAGACGCCCCTTTGCATCACACCGTAAATGTGGTGTAATTTTCCTTTGTACGCGTTTTATTTTATATCGGCACTATCATTGACAATACATGAAGAAGGGGAAGGGGTGACACTAGTGCCAGATTTACGTAAATAGGGGCCTCGGCGCGGCAGTGTGGGGGCCCTCATAAATCCATGTAAATTACTTCATAAAATGTCTGAGGAAAGGTAAAAACCAAGCAACTGTTTGATTCTATACGAATGTAATAATAACATAATAAAAAGTATAAAGTAGGCTTGAGAATTAGCGTGATCAACGGGGACTTTCCTGGTAGATATTTCAAGCGTCGGACAGAATTTTTATTACTAGTTTAAACTTCACGCCTATCAATTTGTTCTTACCTAATTATTTAATGGAAGGAGAACATTATTGTTGACACAAAATGAGAAGGCATCTACAATAGAAAATTAGAGTTAATGTTTTTGTTCTTGTGGGGATTTGTGATAGGCCCTATCTGTGGGGGGAACGGGGAGATTGCCCCCGAACCCTCTCTACCCTTTAAATCCGGCACTGGGTGCCAGTCTTAAGAGGAAATTTCATGGTGTATTGGGAACTACCATTGATAAAAAAGGTTTAAAATGACATCGCTCATTGGAATTAATGGAGACACAAATTTGGTATTCAAAAAGTTTTGGACTTGATCATTCCAAGAACCGAGGACCACCTACCAGAGCACTGAGACGTGTTGAAGACCTCTAGAAATCTCGCATTATTTAAGAAGTGGTGTATTATTTCTGAAAATGGGGACCTTATAGGATTAAAATTATTTTATTTAATATTTTATGGTTTTAAAAATCGTAAAAAAAAAGGTGAAATTAGCTCATTTTCAACGATGTTTCACGTAAAATATTTTGAAATCAAATAAAATGGTTAGACACATTTAGCTATCCTTCATAAATCTTAATTTGCAACATGATCACTGGTGCGGATGACTAAGTGCTCTATCTCTTTTGTATTTACCAGTCATTCTCCATGTGAATGTAGATACATTTCCATAAAATTATACCCCTATACCATAGGTGTGCGGATAGCCCATATAGTGAAATGCGTTGAACATAAGCAAACTCCTTTTCATAAACCCTTAAATTAAACTAATAGGCAAAGCCGTCACCAGAATACTCTTATAATTAAATAGACAATGAGGGAATCCAATACCTTAGCTCAGCCGGTACCGTATCTGTTTACTGAGCAAAGGATCCCGGGTTCGATTCTCAGCATGACTGGAAAAATGTATTATTGGTGAACTGTGGGCTTACCCTTTTATAGTGATGAATTAACGGCAGGTGACTAAATGTTGTGCCTGTCCTAATCTTATGTTAGATTATAGGGCATATGAAGCTATGACAGGCCTAGTAAGCCGGTAGTAGAAAATATATGGCCTGAATAAAATTTGACCCAGGCTACAGGCTGGAAACAGTAATGGATGTACAAAAAATAAATAAATGAGGGAGCAGCAAAACATCAAAAATAAATCAACCCAACTTCAAATTAAAGAAGTCTATATTTTGATTTTTCTAGTAGTATTCTAGTAGAAGTAGTAGTTGTAGTATTCAACCTTTTATGATTGCGTTTCCCCAGATATAATTTATTTTTTATCTTTGTATCCATTAAATTTTTTTGTTACTACTACCGCGTCTTACTACCTGTTCAGATTATACACATAGTATAATGATAATTACTATAGTGGGGTAGAGATGAGACAGAATTATTTTTTTAGAGGTAATCTAACCGCATTTGCATAGAAAGAGAGTAAGAAACTATATAGGAAAAACCATCCTCGGTAGATCTGACCGAGATTCTAACCCTGATCTCTCAGTCATCAGAAGGCCAGTCTAACATGATACATTAACCATTCATCCACTCAAGCGTATATCCCCACAGCTGTTGGTACGTAATGCAAGTTATATATATCTATTCTACAGGGTGGCCCACGGAAAAGTAGCCCGCCTCCTATAGCCAGCAGGTGCCTCACTCTGAATTGGAGGTCAATCCCCTTACACCCATATTGTGACATGAAGAATGAGTCAATAAATCTTTAGACAAGCAGTTCACTTTCTCAAATAAATCAAATAAATTGCATCCAAAATAAGTTTTTTTTTCGCGTTCAACATTGGTAACATTATAAATTATTATTATCTACAATACATTATTAGTGTTATTTGCTAGATATGTATCCTATTTGTGAAAATTGATAACCAGAAATCAATGGGCAGGACAAACTTATACTTAACAGTGAATGAAATTATGTCACAAAAGCTCTTTTGACTATAAAAATGTTGTCGTGTCACTAAAGAAAAGAGTGCTGCAGATTTCATGACAAATATGTCCCGTTTGCTGTGTAGTGGCTCACTGGTTTAGGATAAGTAAGCTATTTATATAAGATTAAATGTTAATTAAATTAAATAATATTAATATTATATATATTTAAAAATAGTTTAAAAAAAGAGGCAAATATTTTCGTGAAATACAATATTATAAATACCAGACACATCTATTGATCTATAGCTTTAGGCGATTTTTAGCGATTGAATTGTTAGTCCCTATCAAAGTTTTACGATCGAAGGGGATCGACGATCGAGGTATCGCGGGTTTGGTTACTAGCATTTATGACCCAGGGTCGATATCAAACCTCCAATTTGCTTAACAATTTTCGTGACTATACATTCTACTTGGTTTACGACCAGGTGCAATAAGAAATGTGCGCCGATTTCAAACGGTGAAAGAAAAACTCAAGTGGAATTACTGTATGTGTATCACAATAAAATTTTATTGGAAAATATGAGCTTATTTATATAAGGCGATGGAAAATTATCGTGTAGAAAATTGGTGGTAATAAATCTTTATTAACTGAGAAATAGTACTAGAAGAAATAAGTTTACTTATTTGTACAGTTCATGACATGAAATTATTTAAAATGTTTATTTTTTTAAATCATATTTGTTTACTTTTTAATTAATTTTTGTTTAGTTTCTTACACCATATATTAACATCCATCCGGGCTGTACACATTTAACTACGTTAATGGGGATTAGATGAGGACTGTTCCCAGATTTGTGTGTAGGTATAATGGGAAACCATTAATCACTCTCGGTACGTCCAGACCGGATACGAACCCCGAACTCCCCATCATCATCGAGTCATACTAGATGAGCCAAACATAAAGTCCACGTGCCCATCAACGAGGGTAAATAACACTTAGCACCGTGTCTTACTACCCGTTCGGCTTATACGCTTATGTACTAATTACGCTAATAGATTAAGAATTGGGAAGATTAAAAATGGATGAAGTGAGCCCGCATTTGCGTGGAAGGAGAGTGGAAAACAATTTAGGGAAAACCACACTAGTTCACCCGAGCGAGATTCGAAATTCGATTTTCCCCATACTTAGCAGTCTAGCTCAGCACGAAACTAGCGCGTTAGATAACTACGCCACCAAGGCGAGTAATGGGGGTAAAGTTTGTAATGAAACTTATTTGGGAAAGCATTTGTGTCACACTGGTGTCACATTAATTAAAGCATCTAAAAACGTTAAGGAAAATACAAAGTCAAATCACATGAAAAATACATTAAATAACTTTTATTGGGGCTTTTAACACACACTTTTTAAACACAGAACACGACTTAAATACTATTAGTTTAACCTAAGACAGAACTCTTAGTAACGGACACCCACACACACACACCTACACTTCTGGACAAATTACTTTTTATGTACTTTACAACCTAGATTTTTTTTTAAATTCTAAATTGACTATTTTAGAAATTTAGATCAACTGACACGATGAATTCAATTTCTAGGTCAAATTACTTTAGGCTTACTGTTTTTAGGACAAATGAATTTAGTCTAAATTACTTTATACCAATTGACATTATGCTCAGTTAAATTTTAGGCCAAATGACTCTAGACCAACTGACTTCTGCTGAAATTAGTTTCCAAGCCGAATGAGTTATGTCGATTTATAAGGGCAAATTAATTTTTAGGCCAAAGGACTTAGGTCAAATTATTTGAGATAAAATTACTTTGGGTTAAATTACTTTAGGCTAACAGACTTTTGGTTAGTATTTTTAAACCAAATTACTTTAGGTCTACTACAGCGTTTCCAACACTGTGATCTAGAACAATAGTACAACACTTCACATAGAGCATTAGTGTCTACAACTGTGAATGTGAGGAATGCCAGGTCTCCGCCATGGTTCGGATTCTACGTTAAACTGTAGATTCTCCATTCCACTACACATTAGCGTAAGTGCATATAACCCGAATGGGTAGTAAGACGCGGTGCTAATAATAATAATAATAAGTTTCTATATAATTCCTAATTGAACAGCAGAACTTACAAACTAGCCTAATCTAGAAGAGGACAATACACACCCAGCACTAGAATATAGTTATTTATTAATTGGATGGCAAAACTTATAAGCCAGCTTAATTTAAGACAGATGGTACGTCTAATACAACCAGACCTAGCATCTGCACATTTACTGTTGGAATAGAAAGACCTAAAAACAACTTAACCTCAAGCAATACATAAAAAAAATTGCACCAAGCCTTAGCGCCTAAAAATGGATAGATAATAAGACTTACAAGCTAACTTAACCTAGAAAAGCAAATCTAGTAATACACTCAGACCTCACGCCTAGTTATTTAATAATTGGTTTTCAGAAAGATCCTGTGTAAATATATTTGTCAGAAGCATCTGGAATCGAACCACGGTGCCCTATACTTGTAGTCAACCAACCCAGGAACCGACTTCTTGAATTTTTGTATTGATTTTTACATAACGTATTTACATGCTAAACATCATACATCCCTGTAACACAGCTAACAAAACAACGTGGCGTGATTATGTTGTGTAGACTTTTAACAAACTCATTTTGAATTGTGAATTTCTTGTTTGGTTTTATATTAATAGTTAATTACAATTATTTAACGTGCATCTTATTAACCAACTGGTTACATCACCACACGACTTAAAAACTACTTATGCATCCATCTAATTTGCAATTTTTTAAATTGCTTTCTCGATTAGTGAATGTTTTAAAAGTACCCTTTTATTTATTGGTTATTTTTAATTTAATATTTGTTTTGAAAATTGTTCGGACTATGCGTTAACAAATCTTTCATTGACTATTTTTGAACATAATAATAAAATACTTACATGTAAGCTCCAGTGCAAACCCAGCAGCCGTCACACACCAGCAAGCACGCGGAAAATAAAGACGTCTGCCCCGTTTTGTATAGGCTATCTAAAATTGGGGTGCTCTTGTTTCGAATCCCGGCTAGGTGAATTGAAATTATGTTCCTAAAATAGTTTTCTTGACGCAAATGACGGTACACTTCCGCTTAATTTTATCTTACTATTACCTATCCATTAGTATGAATATGAGGATAGCCAGAGCGACTTTGGTGGTCGCATGGTTGAAGGCGCTACTCTCGCAGTAGACTTGACCACCGATGACGGGGGGATTGAGGTTAAAATCTCTGTCGGTTGTACTGAGGGTGGTTTCCCACTCTCCCTTCACGAAAATGCAGTAACACTTCCTCTAACTTAAAACCTTCCTAATCCCTATCACATTAGTGTGATTAATACATAGCGTTTAACCCAAACAGGTGCTAAAAAAATATAGGACTAGGATTAGAGCTTGGATCAGGGTGCAACATCCAGTCCCCAGGTCGTAAATTATCATTGTGCAAAGGGGACTCCCCAATTTGACCAACAATCCCCCCCCCCTTCTTCTCAATACTCGCCCAAGCTATCCGCATTTTAATTGGACGAAGGTGATTGGAATGAAGTGGGATGAATTTAGAGTAAATTCAGCTGTATTTTTGTTAAGGA
Organism: Timema douglasi; assembly: GCA_901482245.1. NCBI lineage: Eukaryota > Metazoa > Arthropoda > Insecta > Phasmatodea > Timematidae > Timema > Timema douglasi. The sequence goes on along the minus strand of CABEEJ010000495.1, from coordinate 65,677 downwards.
AGAATGAGAAAACATTCAGGAGAAAACACCCTCAGTATACCCGACCAGGATTCAAACCCTGATCTCTTAGGTTTAGTCCTCGTGGCCACCGATGTGGGTAGAAATGAATACATTTCTTAGGCCACACCGGGGATAGAGCCCGGATCATTTAGCTTATTAGCTAGACGTGTTACCGATTCTTATTTGTGTTTCAACGGATTAGTTATGATATCCAATTCGTTGGCCACATGGTCTAAGATGTCAACCTCGCAATATGCTGGAATAATGATGACGTAGCGTACGGGGTTCAAATTCCGGTCGGGTGTACTGACGGTGGTTTTGTCTAAAATGGTTTTCCACTATATATTTACGTAAATGCGGGTACATTTGCTCTAAATTCAACTTTAATCATCCCTAACACATTATCATAATTACTACATAAGCGTATAACTCGAACGGGTATTAAGACGCAAAGCTTAAAAAATAATTAGTTTTTTTAATGTTTTTACTCAAAAATGAACTTCAGGAGATAGTGATAAAATTATAGTGATTCCCCGCATCTTCCCTCCAAAGTAAAACATAATACAAACATAATGTGACTTAGCTGTGTCTTTGCTCACTTCCTTCATTTGTTCTACTTTATTGGACCTTGTTTTATCGTTTCCTCCTCACAATGGCAACGAAAGTTCGAGGAAATAAAACATGAATAAATAAACAAACGAAGCCTACCAAAACACACCTCAGATTTTAGCATAATAAAGTGAGCAAAAAAGGAAATGTTTCGACACACCAGCCCAAATAAAACCGCTTCAATAAAGCAATCTTTGCCTGAAACTTCGCAATAAAATACTGAATTTCAGGGATTTATTACAAACTGGTTCACGCGATAAGACTGGGTATCTCAAGCAGGGCTAGCTTCCTATCTGATGGAGTGATGAGAAGATATTTCGGTGATACTTTTAAAAAAAATCTCGTTATTTTAACCGAAATGTACAATTGCGCCCCTGATCCAAAAAGGTTGCGCTTAGCATATTTCTAGTCGGCTTCTAGGTGTTATTTCTCTCTCTTTATCTTTGGGAGCGTTCAAGTATCACGTGAGCAACTCTTTGGACCCCCTAGCCCGCTTGTAAGCAAAATAAGCAAACGCCCAACCCCGACCATCCGGCCTTGCTTACGTTTTAATAAAATTTTAAAAATTCATACAATTATATAATATATATATACTTTAATTTAGGTTTAATTTAAATTATAAAAAGGTATTATTAGTGAAAACATTAATTATTATAGTTTTTAAAAAACAACTTTTAACTACTTTTAATCTGTTGACCAAGGTCCTTGAATCCACGTCTCGATATTATGTGTCCATTTCGGGTGGCTGGGTCACTGCTCCATTCCTTCCCCCTTGTCAGCCAAAATAAGCAAAGCTTGACCCCCCCCCCTCCCCCGGTTTCCCCGCAAAGGTGCTTACGTAATACTTGACCGCCCCCTTTCTCTATTTCTGTTTGTGTATGTATCTCTGGATGTCTTTTTTTTTAAATTTTAGTTGCCTCTCAGGTTGTCTGTGTATATGACTCTCTCTCTCTCTCTCTAGATGTCTAGCGCGTTCGAAGTCAATACCGGAGTACCTCAAAGATGAATCTCAATCACCTCATTTTTTAGAAACTTACTAAAAGGAAGACACCTAAAGAATGAACTAGATCTTTGACCATTACAAACCAGCATCAAATTGACTAGCCTACCCCGCGACTAGAAGATTATAGATGTAAGCCATTAGTCTAGACTCTAGGTAATGGAAATGTACCTAAATTTTCGTGGAGGGTGAAAATAAACATCCCCAGTATGCTCAGCCAGGATTCAAACCGGAACTCTCAGTGTCCATTAAACCATACTAGAGGATCTAGATTCTAGAAGTTTAGTCCACGCACTTACCAGTATGTCAAGTTAGCTAATATGCTATAAAATCAACAATTAATCTCGTAGACCTAAACTTGAAATATTTCACTTGACCTTAGTGATATTGCGGTAAGGTTCTCGCCTCAGGACAGGATTATTTTTTACCCTGACTAATTTAACTCGGCTTATAAAATTTAACCCTAGTCCTAATTCTTAGTGTTTGAATTTCCCCAAATTATTTTATTTTTCCTTTTATTAACTAACTAATCTAATATTAGCTCTTAGTACCCAACTAAAGAGTAATTTCCAAATTGTTTCCCCTAATTATTTGGTATCACTCCAGCCGGTCCGCCCCGGGTATTTTTAGTTTCCCCGATACCCTCCACCCCTGGCACTCCCAGTACTCACCGTTTCCAGTGAGCACCGGGAACCTTCTAGTCCAGCTGTGGCGAGCGTTCCCCTATCTGCTGACCTGATGTTTGTGGGTTCAAACCAAGCTGGGGTCAACAGATTTTTCTTGAGTTATAAAAATCCGTAGCACAGCTTCCTTCGGAGTGGAAGTAACGCCATCGGTCCCATGTGAATTGCGGCATGTTAAAGAACTTGGAAAGTATGTGAAAATACCTTTCCCTGCCAAATTTGTAGGTGTTTTCACTCTCACTCATAGAAATTCTTGCGTGTTGATATAATCAGTCGGTTCAGAAAGTACACGTTAGTTATTTCAAACAAATAAAAACATAGTATTTTAATGAATGAAAGTGGATTTGATGTGACAACAACTTCAAGGATGTAATCATCTCTCATGCCTTCCAATGCCCTATATTTTCGGCATTCCTCGTTGATACCAGGTCTGTGGAGTTGGAGTCGGTAAAATGTACCAACTCAGACTTCAAATTAAAACTTATAAAATAAAACAACATTTTACACTCTTTTTATTATTATTTAGGACCAAAATTTGTAATTTAGATTGATAAATTTATTTCAATATACATTCAAAGAAGCTTTCCATGAAGTAATCTATATTGTTGCATTTTACTGCAGTATAGTTGTTTTTACTAATTAATAAACTTTAGCCATTTACGAAAGAGTTGGAGTCTGACAGTAGAAAAATAAAAGCGTCGAAGATAAAGGCTTGGCGTACCGACTCCACAGCCCTGGTAGGTACAGTCACACCTTGCCAATTCACTTAACCATCTTGCCAAAGTCTTATGGGCCACTACATCACAAGAATACAATCCATGACATGCGCAGACAATTCACAATATACAGCTTGGGCACCTCACTTTTTATCCGCAACTCAACAAGTAACCCTTTATTTTTGGGCACTGCATCATACCACCTATCCCGGGATATTCACTTATTTACACTAATGGGGTAACGATAAGGAAGGTATGATTTAGAGTAAATGTACAAGCACCCTCGTGGAGGAAGAAGAGGAAACCATTTAGGGAAAAAAAATCTTCAATACATCCGGTCGGGATTCGAACCTCGACCTTCCCCTCACCAGCAATTCAATATAGTGGAAGAGGGACATATTAGACTATGTGACCACCGATGATAGTTTGAAAAATATAAATCTCGGATATTTAATACAAGGGGTTTTATTGTTCTGTTTTTAACTTGCTTTAACGATGTATAAATTAATACTCTTCTCAACCGACACGGGTGAACAAGCGGACAAGGTGCCAGTCTCGTATTGTCTGGTTTTATGATGATGTTTAGGTTGGTGTTGGATACTGGTGAGTGAGAAGTATTAAGGTGGGAGTGTAGGGAATGCGAGCTAAGGACAGTGTTTTTGCAGTTTTTATGGCAACACTTTTTTTTTGTCTAAATAAATAAAATATTTCTTCAGTAAGAACATAGAGTTTAATTTTCTTCACGTGGTGATATCGACAATTGTTGAATATGTGCCATGCACATCGCGGCATTAGATGAGGAACTTTATAAATGAAGAGAAAAAGCTGTCATTAAATTCCAGGACACCCTTAACATAATATATTCAATAACTGTTTTGGTCACCATGTGGAGACAATTAAACTCTATTTTTCTACTGGAGAGATATTTGATTTATTTGACGAAAAAAAAGTTTTGCTATAAAAACTGCAAAAACAATGTACTTTTTTCGTGTTACTTATACCCGCACCTGAAGGTGTTTTCCCCTGAATAGTGTTATTTTCTCTCTCTACGCAAATATGGAGTACAATTATTCCCCTGAAATTGTATCTTCCTCTTCCCCAACCCCCTCGCGTGAAGTATGCGGATAGCCCAGATGGTCAGCAAGACGTTAAATATAGGAAACATAGAACGGTAGGAGTTTACCTGAGAAAGGACTTTTTTTCCTACCAGAAGTATATTATATAGTAGGATATTGGTAAGAAAAAAGACCTTTCAGAGGTAAACTCCTCCCGTGAATGAAGTATAGTCTTTCAGCTTTGGGGTCACTGACTCTGCACATATTTCACAAAATGTCTGAAGCGAGTCTATTTGAGCACCGGTGAAGCCGAAAACAAAATGGTAAATATCTTTGTCATTAAGCTCCCCTTTCCTTCCCTCCCCCTTGAATCAAGCCATGATTGACGTGTGGTCAACCCCCTCTAACCACTAAGCTATGGGGACTGTTAGCAGGAAGCAACAATACAGACATAACGATCCCATTATTTTTATTCTATTGTAAATTGTGACATTCTAGTGCCCCTTACGGAAAAAAATGAGAATCAGTTTCGTGTAGCTTTTGAAACCATCAAAATATGCCCCGATCACTATATGAAACTTACCTCCCTCCTCTCCTTCGTTCTCACTCCATCCAAAGGTTGTCTGATTCATTCCGGACCATAAGATTTACTGTAAAAACGTTTTAAAAACATCCGTTTCCACCCACCTAAACGTTTGATGACCACTGGGATGGGAATAAGAATAAAGGGAAAAATTTTCTTTCTTTTTTTTTTCTTGAAAAAATATAATAGAGAAGGTCCTTGTTGCGATGATGGAGGGTTTTGTCTCTGAATGGCTGGGTCTGCTCACTCCGCCAACAAAAGACAGGTGTGAGTATAAGAATACCACAGCAGTTCTCAAGGTGGAGCTTGACAAAGTTGTCGCTAGAGTGTGTGGTGGTCGCTGTGGAGGATACCTTCGAGGAACCGGAGGTGGCTGCGTGCTTATCGCAACACGGGCTAGTCTTGGTAAAAAGGTCTCCGTTTTAGGGGGATTAAAGGTACCGCCTAAATTACAGGACATATCCTCATATTGCTGTTTTTCTCACGAGAGTGGTGGTTCTGAAGCATAAGAAAATCACTAAAACTATCTTCAATTATCTCATAATGATTTATTGTATGTTAAAATAATTTTATTAATAAAAAAAAAAGCTAGATCTATATTTGTAATAATTTATGCAAATAGAATGTATATGCACAGTAGGGATATTGCGCTGTACATTTAGTAAATCTACACAGATAACGTCAATTAAATAATACAATATTAGATTAACACTACCGTAAAGTATTAAACTTGCAGGAATGACCAAAAAGAAGAGCATACTTTGTTCAAATCAAAACAATAATGACGTTAAATGTATGGAAAAATGTTTCATTACTAAGATCAAAACTTTCAGCACTATTTCATTGATAAGACTATGGTTTGTACACAATTTTGCTACTTTTTTGGGGGTATAACTTTGAATTTTATTTTCAAGATGTATTTCTACTTCAGATTTTTAAACTCTTGGCGGTCTAGGGGTAAGGTGTCAGACTTATATGCTGTCAGCCGGGGTTCACTCCTCGGTCCCGCTAAAGATTTATCTGATTACCAAACCCTTCCTTCATCTCTGACAAGACTTCTTGTGAATGTGAGGAATGCTAGGCCTCCACCGTGGTTTAGATTCCACGTTAAACTGTAGGTCCTCCATTTCATCTCACAATCACCCTACCATTACACATTAGCGTAAGTGCGCATAGCCCGACGCGGTGCTAATAATAATTTAAACCCTTTCTGCATCTATCTTTGACAATATCGACTGTCACAGCAATCGAAATGTTTAACTATCATGAGAAAGTGGGACTGATTATCCTTCACACAAGTTAATGACATTTGCTGTGAGAGCTGATGTTAGTTTGCCAGGTAAATTTAAACTGTCCGTTATAAAGATAAATTCACCATTAGAAGGTGTCCACTTAAAGAGGCGTCCCTGTATTTTAATTTCATTATTCTTATTTTTCTTCGTTGCTTAATGATTTTAGAGGGTTTATTTAGATCAAATTTGTAAGCCCAGTTTTTATAGTAAAAACGTGATAGTTTAACATTCTAAAAATATATGCAGTACAAGATTAAATACTTGGCACAGAAAAAAAAAAAAATTGCGCGCGCGCACACAAACACACACACAATTTTTATGTAATTTTGTGTGTGTATAGAACTACTTTTTAATATGGAATAGCTAGAAAAAAAAATCATTAATACTAGGCCTAACATCAACATATCAAGGTCAACAGTAAATAAAACAATCATATATGTTTCTTATATATATCTAAATTTTGACTGTCAGAAGTGACAGCTGCTAAACACATATGGTTCGGCGTTGTGATACATAATTTGGTCTGCTAACTTCTCAAAGCTGTCAACTGTTAGCTGTCAGACAGCACCAAAGAAGCCATGGGGCTACTGTATATTTGTACAACTCACTGTTTTGTTGCCAAATTATTCTTTGTAAAATTTATAGCTTAACGGGAAATGGAATATTTTTTATAACCGATTACAAAAAAATAATAATATAGAAACATGTTTTTCAGCCAAAAATTATATGACAATTAGCTCCAAATTTTAAGAAACGAATTTATAAGAGTAGCTTGAAGAGAAATGACCTTTTTTTGTGAATCGATCGACAAAACGAGCATAAAATATAATAAGCTTCGAAATGATTGGGTTTATAAAAAAAATGCAAAATAATATTTTTTGGCGTTCGTTCCTACTAAAGTAAACAATTATAATACATAAAATTGTTAAAAAATTTGTTTGTATTAACTAAAAAAAATAATTAAATGATATAAAATAATTTGATAACATCACAAAACATATCGAATGTCACTGGACCTCACTACAAATCCTGATATTTACACAAGCAAAAATTTGTCATGCGATTTAGCCTGGGTGGTCAAGTGGGATTTAAGTAGTTTTTCTTATTTATTTATTTTGTTTTGAAGTCATTTTGTGCTCCCGGGTGTAACAAATGTTTGTTCTAACGATACATCGTTGGGATTCTTTCTTAACATTTTCATTCTTATATGAAAAAACTTGGTTGTATTATTTGAAGTTTATTGAGGTTTTACTGAGCAGTTATTAAGACGTCAATATAAATGGTGGTCGGGCAGCAAATATTTGTCTTGTGTGGGCTAGGGCGGGCATTACAAAATTAAACTCGGCATGGGCAGATTTGGCTGGGCATTTCATTTTGCAAACAATTTTGTCACAGGCCTATTAAATTTCAACTCACAAGCTAGAACAGTCAACAAATTTAAAAAAATAATTGAAATGGTTAGTTTATGCTCAAGAATTTATCGTTAATACTAGAGCAGATTTCGCTTTGCTTTGTGAAAGTTCTATTCTTAACAAATCTGGCCAATAATAATAAATTAAAGAACTATAAAGAAAACTTATTTTAATTAAGTTTTCGCAAGCATAGAGCCTAATAATCAATCTCAATGTGGAAATGTTGAATTTGTCATATTGTTGGCATTGACAGAGAAAATTAAATGGTAGGAATCTTGATTTCGCTATGTTGTAGACGTGTAACCTTTGAGAAACGTTATCATAGTTTAGTTGAAATCAAACATAATTTACGAATTAATAACAAAATATAGTTATCTTTGTTTAATATTAGTTGAATTCAAATAGTTCAACTATGAATATCAGTTAAACACTTTTTTTTTCTTTCAAAGTTTGATTAGAGGTTAGTGCTAACATGGTATTATATACTTAAGCTTACCCAGTTCTTGAGATGCTCGATCGAAATACAGGCATAAAAATATTCGTCCGAAATTCACGGATTTTTAGATGCCCGATTTATTGCCCGAAATTTCGGGTGCCCGACCACCCCTATAATATACTATATTATATTTTATATGGCAAAAAAGATACTAGAGAATAATTTTCAAGACACTTTATTGTTAGTTTGAATTTCAATGGCCTCCCAACAAACACAATTAAAAAAATTAAAATTAATTCAAAACTGTATCGAGCACACATGAACGTTCACACATCCTAGAATGTATTCCTCTACCAACGGCTTAAATGCCAAGATTTTATTTAAAGAGGTGGAGGGGACTGACGTAGTTTTGGGTAAAAGTATTCCAACCACCATAAGCGATAATTTGTTTGAATATTGAATGCCTCTAGAAATTATTCTGAATTTGATTATGGTAACTAAGAATAAAGGTTAAAAAAAAAAACTGTTTTGGGGCTAGTTAGAATTATAAGTCACCCAAAATGTGCTAAATTTGTACACTACTCAATGATTCATGAATAAAGACTAGATAAAGTGTATTAAAAAGTTTAAAAATAGTTTCATTTCGAAAATTGATGAAATTAGCTATTTTTAGTTTATCTAATTACAGATTTAAAATTCCATAGAAATTAAGTTTTCAAGAATTTGTTAATTTTAATTATTTGAAAGCTATCTAATTCTATCATCGGTCAAGACCATTAAAGCACTACTACTTCAAGGCATCGACTAACCGGCCATGATAGCAATGTCAGTTCGAATCCCAGTCAAGTCAAAAGTTACTAGGTCCTAACGTTGTGTGAAATCGCTCGTTAGTTGTTAATAGCATTTATCTTGTGTTATTAGCCTTGAAAATCAACAGTGTTATTACACTTCAGAATAGGGGCTACCATTTAAAGAGCCTTTCTAGTAGCTTTGTTCTGATATCGGTTAAACAGTAAATAAGCATTCTTTTAAATGGTTTTAAATTTCGAAGCGAAGGGTCAAGAGCCTGACTCCCCAAACGCCTCTAATGGCTACGATATAAGCTTTTATCAACATTAATGGTGGATATTAAATGTGCATTGTGTTCATAAATTATTAACGCTTTTATAAACCTTAATAAACTCATTAATTCAGTAGCTATCAGGTTTACTGAAATATTTATTGAACAATGGTCGTCTATACTTGACAAACATGTCTTGAGTTATGTTATTAATTGCCGCAAACAGTTTTTAGGTGTAAGATTACAAGACTTAATACGGTTCTGTCAAACTCGCCAACTAATCTCTAAACGACACTCATTTAACGTTCTGGTAAACTTTGTTTTACCATGCCCTAGAGAGGCTGCATCACTTGTGGCTTAGCACGGGCCGGTGATCCATCAGTTTTCTGCTAGAGTGGGGATAGAAGGGAGGCTAAAGAAGTATCGGAATGGAAGGGGAAAGGGAAACAAGAGGTCAGTAGACACCGGCAGACTTGAGAGACCAGTCGAAGTTGACTTTTTAGTCTTCAACTCGGCCGAGAGGAAACTTGTATTCTTGTATTTTCAGTTTCAACCTATCGGTGTGTTAGCAGGAACGAAACGTGACGCGTGTGTTTCCCTTCTTCCTTGTGTCAGTCTTGGCGGTTTTCAATTGTTTTCGCGATTAGGGTTCATTATTGTTGGTTCTTTTTTTTATAAAAGTGTCATGGCTACCAGCAAACTTGAAGATTTGACAGTGACTTGTTCATCCAGTGGACCGTACTCTGTTGGCGGGTGAGTTTTCAAAACGTGCTCATGCCATTGTAATAATTTGTTGTGCTCTTTTGCATCTTTTTGATGAAATTTAACTGCTTTACCACTTTTGTTCATAACGTTGCCTCGTTAAAATCTCTTTAGGCCATAGAATAACTTTCATTTCCACACACTGTCATTGTTAGTTTGAATCTCTATGAATGTTCAATTATATTGTTAAATAACTGTAATTTAGTCTGCAATATTATATATTTATAGATAAGAAATAAATTCTTTGTTGCAGTTTTATAACACAAAACACTATTTCAATCTGTTTCGATTGTTGTTTTCCGTAACATATAAGCACTTTATAATGATATTAGATTTAAAACATGATCACGATCTGCAAATCACACATAAGTAAAAAAATATAAAAACACATTACTGTCGTATCCACGAAGTTGGCCATGTGTTGTCAGTAACGGGAAAGTAAACCACATGCAGATCATATGTTGTGTAATGACCCAGGGAGGGACGGCATACTTTTTTTTATGCCCCTTCTTCTAATGTTGTGGTTCAACGACCTACTTTAAGAACCTCCCCACAAATAAGGAAGCAAACGCATAGAGCCGAGTAGTAGTAACCTCTTATTAAATTATATATTTTAAACCACATAAAACTTGTCGATTTTCACTAACGTTTAGTACGAATCGTTCCATTTTTTCGAACTTGTTTAATATATATCTAAATATACCTAAATAATTAATCTGGTCGTTCGCACGAAGCCGGTTTTTTTTGACCTGGATTTTTTCTCAAGAGACTACCATGACCTCGATTTTACAATTGTATTAGAGGATTTGAAATAAAACTAGTTTCACCGAAATTATTTTCAATAGAATGATTATCGATCTTCCCATTTCATACCATTCTTAAGGTATTGGTATTAGAAAGTTGATTTTCACTACCGGTTTGGAGAAAGAATACTTTACAGTATAAACATAGTTAATGTTTTCAAATTAAAAAGAGGTTTAAAAAATAATAAATAGGGATATTAATTTTAAAGTGTACATTAAACACAGGAATTACAATTAATAGAGTGCATGGCTGTCGTACTACAAAGACGCGTTGCAGACTTATTTAAATAAGTGATTTGTTATTTTAAAATATGGCTCACACCAAAATAAAGTAATCAATTTTTCCTCGTGAGATTAAAAACCATCATATTATTGAACCAATTCATATAAAGATTAATTAAATAGCTCATTTTTAACGACCTTCCACACGAAATGTCTTATTTCTTAGATCAAGTAAATGACTATAAACATAGATCAAGTATTTTTAGAAATAGGATCACAACTAAACATTTTAAGATTATTGTTTTTAGTGGTTGTGACGTTCCAGAACTGCCATTCCCATAAGAAATACAGGTGGTGTGATGTTATTGGTCTTCAAGTAGGTGGCGCCCACAATAGGAGGGTCTACGTCGCCAGCATTTAAGTAGGCTAATATTGTTTAAAAGGACGGAGTCATAATACGGATGTTAAATAATTTTCTCATCATCCCCCGGAACATAGCGTGAGGAATAGTTTAGTTTGATTGATTAACATTAGATGCTCATGGCTGATACCCTTCTGGAAAACAGAGAATATAGACAATTCAGGAAATGTCATGTGACACGGTAAAGTTTGAGTACCAATATAAGAATTCAACCAAATTTTAAAGAACAGTTTTTAAGGGGTGCCATTTTTTTAATTTGCCGTGGGCACAATCAACCATACTTACATCTCTTCATTATTGAAATCTTGCTTTTCAAGAAGGCATTGCCTTGCCAATATAATATAATGGTGTATGTTTGTAGGGGGCCTTTTTATCCACCCATAAGATTCTTTGTACCTCCCGATGAGTTAGAAAGCCTAAATTTGGGGGAACAATAGAGGAATCACGAAACAAGTGTGCAAAAATCCCAAATCCAGAATATCATAAAATGTCAAATTATAAATTTGATTGTAATCCTTTCTTCTTGGTTGAATGCTGGCCACACTTAATCTTAAGTCCAGTACTACTAATAAAAGATTTCTTTTTGTAGTTCCTAAGACAGAGAGGTCATCTTTTACCATGATTTATTTTAGTAGATTAATATTGTAGAAACCCGCCTCGGTGGCGTAGTTGGTTAACGCGCCTGTCGTGTTTAGCTCGACTACTGAGGACGGGGAAATCGAGGTTCGAATCTCGGTCGGGTGAACTGAGGGTGGTTTTTCCTAAATGGTTTTCCACTCTCGCTCCACGCAAATGCGGATTCACTTCCTCTAATTAAACCTTCCCAATTCCTAATCCATTAGAGTAATTAGTACTTAAAGCGTATAACCCGAACGGGTAGTAAGACGCGGTGCTAAATATTATTATTAATATTGTAGAACTTTTTTAAACTGTTAATTTTAAAATAAAATTAGCTATAAATATATATATATCTACAATATTTAATTAGTTGTAGTAGTTTAATAATTTTATACGTAACTACATCTCCTTTAAAATCCTATTTTTAACCTATTTAATTTCATCCTACGATGCATTGCGGGTCCCAGAGATTTTACGGACACCACTCTGAGTACTACTACCTTTAAACATGCACAATGTAGCTAATACAGTAAGTGCATGGTTAGATTAGGTTCTCTTTCAGAAAATTCATGTTGTATTTATAACATTATAAGGATCTGGAGAGGTAAGATGGATTGGACCACAAAACTTTAATTCTACATGGTATTACAGTTCATATCCAAACTAAGAGGAGGGATATATTTTATACACTCCAAGTGTAATTCGACTTAGTTAAATTTAAGTTTTTGGGTATAGGGAGACAATCTTATATGTTATCAATTGGAAGAAATCGGTACAAATTGTTTTTATTCTTGACAAGAAATATCTAATATAAACTAAGATGTGCCCTGTGCACACTTCTAAACATTGCAAATCAAGATGAAGAAATAAAATAGGACTGCAAGTAATGGCAAAGTATAAGACAAGGCCAATTCTATTTTAGGCTATGTTTTTCAGTGCGTGTTCGTATATGTTCACTATAAATATGACATCTGCCAGCCATTACTATTTCTTTATAATTTATTCTATGTCGTAATAAGTGATTTTTTTTATTTTAGCAATTCAAAATTCACTTTATAATCATAAGGTAATAACAGTAGGTTCTACAATACTTACAAACTAACTTATAGACTATCACGGGGATATTTAGACACTAAACACCCAACTCCTAGGGTTGTATCTTGATTGCGAACAGGGCAAAATTCTTCCAAATTGCGAACACACCCAAAAATGTTATTGCCACCTAAATAAATATCCAATGTGCAGATTGCGATCATGTAAAAGAGCAACTCGTGGGAATCCCTACGTGAAGGTGGTGCCACGGGTGGAAGGGGTTACTGACAACACCCACTGGCCACCGGGGCTTTCCTCCTGGCCAAGCTTACCCTAGTCTAACTTAACCTAACATAACCTAACCTGATATAACCTGACCTAATCTAACCTAGCCTAGAAATACTCGTGTATGTACTTTAGTTAAATTAAGACTGACGAGGCTAAAAGAACGTACAACTTTTAGGCACCCGTGGGCTGCCTTTATTATAAAATTAGGCGCGGGATGGCATAGCAATGTGGCGTGTCCACAATCTGGACTCCTCCCCATATATCAAAAATCTCATTTTCACAATCAGCTCTGTTAGGAATAAGGAGGCCACCATGCCTAGCATCCAAAATGTTATATTAGATAATAGTATGATCATAATAGACTAATATTTTAGTTCCAGTAAGTCCCACATGGCATTAAATTGGGGCCAGTTAGAAATTGCACCAGAGCGTCTCAAACTATTAGTCAAGATGTAAACATATTTATCAAACTAGTTTGGTAAAGAATTTTAATTAAATAACTTCTATTTTTGCTTAGTGTTAAGGAAGAATAATTAAACAATATTGCGTTTAAAAAATTTAAACTGTTAGTTGGAAATACAAATATCAGGAAATTTAAACTTATAAGATAATTTAAAACGCAGCATCGAAATAGCGTCTCAAGTTTGAATCAATCCTCTGATAAGAAACATATGAATTGCGTCACGATAATTCTAAGTAGACAAATTAACTGCGTCCCAAGTTTTTTTAGTTAACAATCGAATTGCGTCCTAAATTGTCATATCAGGCAGGTCATGTCTTTTCCATTAGGTTTCATATTTTCACACACCACGCTCGTTCTTCGATTCTATCAACAATACAAAACACTCTAGGGGAACTTTATTCTTCTTTTGAAATATTGGGCACACAATTAAGGAGGAATCTTTCTTTTTAGTGAATGATAGCGAAAAAAAGTTTTATTTTTTTCTACTGTAACAAATCGTGAAGTTTTTGAAACAACTTAGCGTCATTTACATGGACGGTAACGCTCCATCTTTCTCCAAAGCTGTTTTTGCAATTATTCACCATTATAGGCAGTACAGATGATGTCTACACTCCTTTAGTCTTCTTTTTTCTTTCAAACAAAACCACAAACACCTACTCTACAGTACTCATTGACTTTGAAGAGGTTATTCAACACGCTCAGGGGAGAGAGTATTGCCTCCCCACATCATCAAGGGTTGTAGGATTCATTCAGGCCAAAGTTGATGGAGGAAAATCGAATAGTTAAACCTTACTCATGAATATATGGCTACAGTTTCTGAAGTTGGGCCATTTTTAAAATACTTGTTTGGACGATCATTCCTGAATCTTGGCGACGTGGATGACTCCTTTACTGATGATAGTGATACGTCCTAATGACGACAGAGCTTTACTGACTACATTTTAGAAACGTATTTAACCGAAAAAAAGCAAAATTTCCACCCCTCGTCTGGCCAGGGGTAAAAGTGTATGTTACAAATATATACCAGCAGACCAAAAGTCGGTAAGCAATCAGTGTTAAATACAAAGCTATAAAAAAATATAAAATTTTCAACTAATTATGCCATGAAAATTACAAAATGCGCTCATTTTTATAAATTTTAACTTCTAAAAAACACATTATCTCGTTAAATCTAATTTGTGGTATTACTTATAATGTAAGGGATTTAAGAACAGGTATGTATTTATATTATTGAATTATAACTTATATTAAACTTTTTTTTTAAAGAGGGACGCAATTCGTGCTACACCCTTTTTAAACAAGGAACAATTCGTGTAACACACATTTTAAAGAGGGACGCACTTGGTGTAAAAATGTAATTTGGGGACGCAATTAAAATGCAGCCATTTAAAATAACAAGAAATTTTAAATGGTCGGATAATTTATTTTCAGGGAAATGTCATGGAATTTTAAACTATCAGGGAAGTTTCAGTGAATTTTGAACCTGGTATTTTATTATTTAATACATGTTTTTAAACCCAGGTTATGTTCAGATATTTTGGGAATTTGTATCCCAAAAATAATAATCCATTACGAGTGGACTATTTTGATTGTTTGAAGCTCTTTATCAGCTATACCACCTGCTCGGTCTATATTATTGCTGGTGAAGTTAGACAAACCATTTTTAGGGGCGTGCAGTGGCAAAACAGCGTATGCACATGCACCGACAAATGGCGGAAAATTCATGGTTAACAGTTATGTTGATAAGTTGAAGTTCTCTCTCTTTTGTCTCTAAAAAAACAATTTCCGCTCAATTTAGTTTGTACTGCGTAACGACAGTGAGTGGTAAATATATTTATTTGTTTAAGGTATTTGGGGGAACTTTTGCCACCACCGCCATATATAGTCAAGCTACGCATTATACTTTTTAGAATGTTCAAGCAAGTTTAAAAACAAAACAAGTTAGTTGTTTGGTTGCGTAACCATTAATAATTGAACTCTATGGATGAACACATTTTGGCTTCAAAGTAAATATCGTTGGAGACCTTATCTAAAATTTATATTGCTATACATACAAATCTAACATCCTACTTGTTTTAAGTATTTTGAAGTTTTACTAATATATCGTTAATACTTCAATTAATATTAATAATATATAATGTTGGAAATTTTAAAAGAAGGTCCTCATCGATGCTTATTCTATAAAAAAAACAATTTGCTAATCCAGAGAGAATAGGTCTAAATTGTTTCTCGACAAAAAAATGAAATATGAATAAGAAATTAAAACAAGTTTAAACATCCTTAAGGTGGCCTTCTACCGGAGTGCTTAAACGCTTTGCTGACCTTCCGAAATCCCACGCTATTTAAAAATAGCTCAACCTCAAATTGAAGTCAAAGGTACCAAAATGTCCCCTTTGGATTAGAAACCTCACTTTTCGTGTTTATAACTTAAAATAAAATAACTAAAAAGTGAGATTAGACCATTTTCAACGTGTAATGTGAAATTTCGCAGTTCTGAGATCGAACTAAATAGACTAGCTAGAAACATGTATATTGTTTTATTGGTTCTGAAGCCTCAGAACTGTCATTTCCAGTGGCGTGTTGTGTGAAGTGTTGCCAGGGTAAGTAGCATTAGTTTAAAATTTACTTGTGAGTTGCTCTCACCTCTCAGTAGAACACTCATTGATTGGTCATTTATCGAGGGGAGTTCATTCCCGTGTGAGGCATGCAGAGCAAATGTATTATTGGTCAAATAGGGCCCAAATGGGTGAGAATATATCACAGGTACATTTTTATCAGGGTATGCTTTCCTTCCAACACCACACGACATGCTATTGGTCATTTCCATAGTAAATAAAGCATTGAAGGTCTTGGTCAACGAAAACCTTGATTATAGTCCATTCATTATAGGAGTGGGGGTAACTGACAGCTAGCAAAAGTGATCATATCTATTCTCCTGTATCGATTCCTCAAATCGTATGGTATGCAATACCATATATTGATTAGTTGTCCCTTTAGGCATTCAAAACATCATAAGAAACAATTTGTTTTTAATAAATGATAAAATGAGATTTTTTAAATTTTTATTTTCATTCCCTTTTCTTTATTTGAGAGTAGATTAGACATGCTTCGGTGTTATTATTGATGTTACACCATATTAAAGTCTTATTTATGATACATATTCTTTTAAATACATATTATCAAGAAGTTTGTGCAAATGTTGATCTTGTTGATCATCCCACAAAAATGATTAATATTTTTATTATTATTATCACCACGTCTTATTACGCACTTACGCTAATGTGTAATGGTAGGGTGATGAAATGGAGGACCTACAGTTTAACGTGGGATCCGAACCACCATGGAGGTCTGGTATTCCACACATTCACAAGATGTCTTGTCAGAGGTGAAGGAAGGGTTTGGCAATCAGATACATCTGTGCCGGGACCGAGGATTGAACCCCGGACCTCCAACACAGAAGTATGACACCCTCCCTGCCCCTAGACCACCAGGTCACCATCCCTCAAAATGTTTTCAAAATAATACCTCAAAATCCTTCAAACTTATCACAAACTTTTTGATAATATGAAAGAGTATCATCTTTATCTTAAATAAGACCTGAGGATGTTGTAATAATAATAATAATAATAATAATAATACCGAAACATGTATCAAACATATCAAATAATGAGAAGGGAATAAAAATAAAAATAAAGAAGATATAACTTTATCATTTATTGCGCCTTACCAAATCAAATAAGAACATAAACAAAGTTTTAATTATGTCTTTTAACAGTTTTTATATCTTCTGCTGTCAGTTAGCCCCACTCCTATGGCGAATGGACTCTAGGTGACATCATCACATCTTCTCCTATCCCCAACCTCCACCCCTTTTTTATGTGCTTTGGTTCAAAGTTCGTCAAAGCTCACTTGACTGCGAGACTTATAAAAGTAAAGTTGGACACTTACCTTTTGTGTTTGTCTCGGCTGGTTGGTGGATGGTTCCCCATGAACGACTGTTTAAGACATTGACCTTTACCGCCAATCGGAGATGGGTGGGTTTGCGGGAATGGGAGGGAGGAGGTAAGAAGATGGTGTTGGAAAAAAAAAGAAAGGGAAATAGTATTCTCAAACTACTCATCTGCATTCGCCCATCAGTAAACTTTATGTTGGCACCTTGTGGGTTTGTTAAGGGGAGGCGGGGAGCTTCCTTGTCTAAGCTATTATTCATGGAGGTGTACCTCCGAATAGTCCATACATAACCTCAGTTGTTTTTTTGGTAAAGATTGTTTTTGTTAAGAGAGAACTGATCTGGGATTGTTTACGACTGAAAAAAAAAATCCCACTTATCAATAGCATAGAGAAATACTTTTCTTTCTGCCAATAGGTAAGGGCCTAGTTTATTTTTAATGTGCGTTTCGAAAACAGAAAAAAAAAAAAATTGCAATCACTCTTTATTAAAAATAAAAGGTAGTCCACATTGTTGAACACGAGAGCTATGATGTCAAACTGTTGTGGTTTGTTCGGTGAATTTGACTACCGACTGAGTCTACTGATTGTATTTTTTTTTCCTAGTTGGATTCCAATTCTTCCTTTACGCAAATTAGAGTTAATTTTCTCTAAACTATACCCTCTTCAGCCCTACCGTATTAGTGTAAATATTCGGATAGCTTGTTGAGTAGTAAGAAGTGGTGCACATAACAAACTGAATGCACACTAATAAAAAACTGGTTTTCTCTATAGTTCATTGTTAATTATTCGCATATATGTTTTGGCGCTTACAACGTGGACTAAGATGAAGTGATTGCGTAGCCTTCACAATTGCTAGTTAGAAAGCATAAATTTGGGCAAATAATAGAAGTATCACTCAAAAAAGTACGCAAAAAAACCCAAAATATTGTTAAAGATAGAAAAATAAGTAAATTATGCTTTATTGTTAAACATTAAATCTACTACTAGACAATACATTATAACAAGTGGTTTAGTTAAACATTAAAATTGGTTTAAATTTTATTAATTACATACTAGCCAAATATAACAGTAAAATGATATACGTATAGAAGGGAAGTTAAGTTTTGTTGAGTAATAATACAGTTAAAATCAGTCTATCGCAGACAAACTTAAAACCATTAATAAATATACTAACATAATATTTATATGACTAGTGTATAACATGATTTTATACATGCATATTATTATTTCCTGGTTTGTTATAGCTCCACGAAACACACTATGTTCAAGAGAATTATGACTTCCTGTGGTGAATGGCGCTGTGTAGTTGAGTTTTTTTTATTGGGTTACATACCTAGCATCCAATTTCTAAACACACAACCTACAACCTAATTAATTTCAGAATAATTAGTCTAATGCTTAGTCCACATCCTCCTAATCGACGAAAGTCATTAACGGTAATATCAAGGGTATATGCCCCCTCCCCTCATATTCTACTCAAAAAGGACACTCTTAGTACCATAAAACAAAAAAACAAAAGTTTTCTATTAGGGGGAAAAAAATACACATTTGGAGCAATGCATTAGCATTAGCATTTAAGTATGTAACTTATTTTGTTTGACTTTCAGAATTAATTGTTGAATCACAACTTTCGTGTTAGACCGGCTGTTAGGAAGGGGGGAGGTTGTTTGAAAAATATGAAAAACGCATTCTGGTTTTTTTTTGGACCGTGACCTATGAACAAAATTAGCACAAGTTTTTAAGTAAAAATAAGTGCTCACACGTCTTACAATAATGTAATTTTTGGGGCTAACTTCATAGCTTATAAAGGAGGAGGATCAAAGAATAAAAAACTGATGGCATGCCTTGACAATTTTAGCACCTTATTCAATGTGACGTGAATTGAAAAAGGTTGATAATCGCTGATTTTTTTTACATATATATATAGAGAGACTTTCACGGAGTAAGGACTAAAGGATCGGGACTCTGTAAACCTACTATTTTGTTATTTCTTTTCCATCACATTTTAATACTCTTTTGGGCAATACTCGGGTATATATATAAAGTTCCACTATTGGGATGTGGGGGAGGAAGATAGAAATATAGAGGAAATTTAACCATATTTGCAAGGAATAAGCGTGGGAAAAAATTTAGTATGTTGAGTTGCATCAAGTCTTGAAAGGACTGTGTCTTAAGAATATTCGACTGTGTGAATATCTGATGGCGCAGAAAACGTATAAAAGGGAAACAAGCTTTGCGACGTTAGTTGACTGCTAAACCGGTACGTGACGATATTATTAATGGCCTAAGGGTGTTCATGTGAGATTGGAATTTTCTTAAAAAAATTTGTTTGGAAATTATTTGCGCTCCCTTTATTCAGGGGGCTATCTCCCGTAGAGTCGAGACCAGTAGCAGACGTTCAGAAATCCTGCGTTACGTGAGAGTTGGTTTGTTATTTTAGAATATGGCTGACGCTAAAGTGGAGATCAATAGGTTCTTATAGGATTAAAAACCTTATCTTTTAAATATATTACGAAAAGATTAAATTAGCCCACTTCCAACGAAGTTTCTGGCGAAATTGAGCAATTTTGAAATTTCTGAGGTCAAAGGAAATGTTAAGAAACATTCTCTTAAATAAATAAAGTATTTTTTTCCAACAATCAAAACAAAGAATTCTGAGATAAATGAGGATTGTTTTAACGGTAACCAAGTTTCAGAGCTCCCATTTACATAATATAAACAGCAATGTTAAGATATTGCTCTTCATATAGCCAGGTCCTTTAACAAACTTAAAAACAAAGAAATTTTTGGGGGGGTGGCTTTTCAAACATTTTATTGTTATATAAAACCAATTTCCACTAATACTGAGGTTTTAATGATTTATTAGTAAAATC
Source organism: Timema douglasi (assembly GCA_901482245.1). Lineage (NCBI taxonomy): Eukaryota > Metazoa > Arthropoda > Insecta > Phasmatodea > Timematidae > Timema > Timema douglasi. The sequence continues at coordinate 45,398 of CABEEJ010000495.1, read as the reverse complement.
TCAATCTCACTAAACACTTAAAAGGTTTTTAATAACAATTAAAAGGTTAAGGATGGCCTCCAACATTGTTAGTTTTAAAACAAAAATAAAATGTTAAAAAAAATAATTCCAACCATACTTGAACAGTCTTAAAAGCGATTAACCGGGATATTATACAGATACTATTTGGAATATAATAAAAGAGGCCGTAGTTTAGTGCGCGATAGATCTGTTGGGAGCTACACTAATGGGAGACTTAAAAATAGATGCATGATAGCATAAACATGTGAAAGAAACTGTGAAGGAAAAGAAAGAAGCACACAAACGAATTATGGCTGTGAATAGTGAAACATAACGTAAGAGGCTGTGTCACATTTACACAAAGACAAAAGTTGAATGCAAATAAAGTAATAAAGGAGAGTAAGGAGCAAATGAGATTAAAAGAAGGAGAAATAATGCACAATGATTTTGAAGGAAATAAGTTATTCTGGAAGTGGGTTAAGAGAACGGAATAAGTAGTGAATTGGCATTCACAGTGAACGTGGTGAGATGATTTGGGATGAAAACAGTATAAGAGAGCGATGGAAGGAGTATTTTGGGTAATTGTATGGCTAAAACGTAGAAAAAATCGCAGAAAATAGGCAAAATGTTATTATTAAGGAAATAATTAACAAGGCATAGGTATTAAAAGCTATGAAAGTGTTAAAGAATGGTTTAACTGCGGGTGTAGATGGGATCACAAGTGAAATATTTAGGTGTGGGGGTATTAATACTTGCTAGATTGTTTGAATTGTTCAATGTGTGTGCTGGAAACTCGAATGTTCTTAATGACTGGAAGATTGCTGTCATTGGTCCTCTGTACAAGGCAAAGGCAGTAAGAGTGAATGTAAGACTTAAAGGGCAATTATTTTGTTGAGTATTCCAGACAAAGTTTTTGGGAGAGTCTTAATTGAGAGGGTAAGTGAAAAAATTGCTAACAAGATTTAGTGTGTGCAATGTGGTTTCATGCAAGGTAGAGGTTACATGGACCAGATATTTGCATTGCAGCAACTGACTCAGAAATGTGTGGCAGTAAGGGCTAAAGTGTATTGTAAATTTGTAAGATTGGGTGAAAAGGAATTTGTTATAGAATTAGAGAGTATGGTGTGCAATCATGGTTAGTAAATGTAATCATGGCGGTGTGTGATGGAAGTTATGCGTGCGTTAGGGTGGCTGGATCCTTGAGCGTATGGTTTGACATTGGACAGGGTGTTAACAATATTGTGTTATGTCTCTATGTTTCTTAATGTATTCGTGGATAAGTGTATGAGGTATGCTTATAAGGACGCGGTTGGTGTACATATGAACAATGTGAATGTGAGAGTGCTACTGTATGCATATTATGCCGTTTTAATGGCTGAGAATGAAAGTGACATTAATTCGTTTGAATGTGGCGACCTACAAAATGGAACGTCGTATAAATGTCTCCAAAACTAAGGTGATAGTTTTTGATAAGGATGAATCAGGAAATTATTATTATTATATCATTATTAATGTTGTCTTTATTTACATAGCGAAATTAAGCCATAAGCCTTCTCTTACATTTAATGTCTTAAGTTAAAATTGAACTTCATTTATCAATTATTATCATTAAATAAAACACAGGAGACAATTATTTGAGGAAAACATACATATAAACATAAAACATATAAAATATTGCAATAAGATAAACACGTAAAAAATCACCAACCAAAACATTACTCAACTTGAACAAAGTATCTTTAGATCATTAGTGGAAAGAGAGAGATAAGATAAAATAAAAATTAGTAACCATTCTTACACCAAACACGCACACACATGGATTATGCCGCAGCTCACATGCTATAGATATAGTGATTGGTGAATTTGTTTCTAAAATCAGATAGCCCATTCACATCTGTGAAGTCTACAGGTGACTTGTTCCAGGCTAAGGCAGATGAGACAGCGAAAGATTTTAAATAAAAGTTAGTTTTGCATCTTGGAACACAGAGCAAGTTAGCTGACTGAGAGCGAGTGCAGGGACCACCTTGTACTTGTTGAAATTGAAATCGAGAGGCCAGGTAGCTGGGTAAGCTAGTCGTAATTACTGTGTACAGCAGTAAACGAGAATGTAGTTCACAACTTTGTTCAAGTCTCATCCAACCAAGCTTTCGCAAGTACGGAGTAACATGATACCGATATTTCAGATTAAAGATATATCGAACACACATTACTCAGCCTCTGAAGTCAAGTTAAACACAACATCACAATAATCAAGATGAGGAAGAACAAGTGCCTGAACCAATAAGGCTTTGATATTTACTGGTAAGAATCGTTTGAGTCTCTTTAAAATATGCATTGTAGAAAAAGTTTTATAACCATTGTCACATGGTCAGTCCAAGTCAGGTTTTCATTAATACTAAGGCCTAAATTAGTATAAATGGAAAATTGTTAAACCAAGTGAATGATATTGCGTGTCTGGAAAGAATTTTCAGTAAAAATGAAAGGATGGATGGTGAAATCGACAGACGGGTGAATGCACCTCGGAGAGTAGTTGGATTCATGTGGACTAATGTAAAAAATGAAATAGTATCGAAAGAGGCAATGAAGGCGGTACATAAAAGTGTGTTGATACTAACATTGTGCTATGGATGTACAGCATGGGTTTGTCAAGAGAAACACAAGAGAAAGGTGAATGCGGTCAGAATGAGATATCTATGTGGTATCTAAATATATGGAAAAACTCGTATGTATAGAGTCAGTAATAAATGGCTGCTGAAGGAGTGCGGTTTGAAAGGGAGTCCAATAGTTAATTGTGAAAGAAACGTCTTACGTTGGTTTGGGCATGATGAGAGGATGAGTGTGGATCAAGTGACTAAGCAAATATATGAAGGTAGAGTGTGTGGATCAAAAGCAAGGGGTAGGCCATGTAAGACGTGGCTAAATTTTGTAGATGAATGTGTGGAAAAGAGAAACATTAAAAGTTTTAAGAATAAAAGAGCATGTTTGACTAGGTATATGAATGTTGTTAAAGCGAAGGGAGTATGCAAGGATAGGGAAGTTAGTAGGATGGGGTGCATAAAAAAAGAAGGTTAATGGTTAGAGTGGCTGACAACAATTCTTAAGAGACCCTGGTTCGATTCGGGAGATAAAGGTGAAGATATTTTATGGTTTCATACGGGTTCATCCTGCTATCTGATTAGTAAACATTTAGATGTTAGGGATAGGTTTATAGTAGCTGATATAGACCCTACTGTCCTAGTTTGCAAGTCTTGGGCATATTTCCCGACTTTATCCTTTTCCTAATTTCCACTCTAGTATAGTTATTGCTAGTTAAAATTGCTCCTAAATGCTTAAACGCATTAACCATGTCAACTAATGTGTTGTTCGCAGCGATCTCTAAATTATCTTCCTTATTCTTCGCTCTCTGTGTGATCATACACTTTGTCTTCTAAGCGTTCACTTCTAGATCTATTTCCTTACTAACCTCTAATAAAATTTGTACATTTCTTGCAACAGCTTCCTTACTATTGACCAACAAAACAATCATCTGTGTATCCTAACAGCTGCAATGTATAGTTTAATGTCACTCCTTCCCTACTATCTTGCGTTACTATAATACCATACACTTGGACTATATTAAAAAGTAATGGGGAAAGTACAGCTTCCTTCTTGTTCCCATCCATTATGTATTTCAAAAGCGTCTGATAAGTGAACTGCAACCCATATGCTGCCACGCGTATCAGTCAAACATATCTCACTTAACTCGACAAGTTTTTTTTTTGCTTTCCCAAACGTAACTACAATTGCATATAATTTGTTTCTTTTAACTGAATCATAGGCCTTTTTAAAATATATGTATAATTAATATACTGTCATGTTGTATTCCCACTTTTTTTTCAATATTTGCTGAATAGTACAAATCTGACCCATTTTTAAAATTTATTTAATCTAAATCCACACTTATGATCCCCAATTATATCCTCTACAATGGCGTAAATCTATTTAAAATTATGTTGAATAAAATATTACAATCTGTTTTATCTCCCTTTTTTGAAAATGGGTATTATATGCCTTCCTTCCATTCTTGTGGCAATAGTTCACGATTCCAGTCGGAACATACATAGCATTTTATGAATTTTTGTTATTAACATACCACCCCCTCCCTTTATTAACTCGGCTAATCTAATTAATAATAATGAAAACTACTTATTTAAATATTACACTTATCTATATGGTAGGGAGCCTAGTTCAATTTATTTAAATTAATTTGAAAAAATTACACCTGGACGCAGGAATCGAACCCGTGACCTTTGGCTTATCACGCCAATGCTTTACCACTGTGCTGTACAACTAATTTAATAGCTTTCAACTAAATTGGATTATTCTAGTTGTGACACCAAAGATGTGAAATTAACAACGATTCAAGTTCTATTCTCACACTCACGTACAGGGGTTGGTGGTCGAGTTTGTCGCTGTCGTCTGCTGTAGACTGGATAATGTGCCTTTATTTTCTTACGAATGGAAATTTGGAGCACCTTTAAAAAATACAAACCTATTTTTTGCGGTCAAAATGATAACATTTAATATATTATCTAGTGTTATTTTAGGTATTTATAATATGTATAAAAAAATAACAGCTGTAGTCATATGAATTGACTATGCATGGTCAGACACCTTACACAATATTAGCTCAGTCAGTAGAGTGTTTGTCTACTGATCTAAGGGTGCCGGTTTCAATTCCTGGCATGGCTGAAAAATCTATCATGGTTGAAATGTGGGTTTCGCCTTTCACCGTGATGAATAATTAACGGCTGGGGGCTGGATGTTGTGTCTGTTATAAATTCATTTTAGTTTATAAGTCGTGTGATGATATTATCAGTCGGTTTAGAAAGTGAACGTTAAATACCTCAAATAAATTGTGGTGAGGGGTTGGGGGG